>JAXGGA010009493.1:0-51132 GCA_038373865.1 Uloborus plumipes
CTGGAAGAAACCAGCTCAGGATTGCAGTGGTGGACATTTTTTGAGCATGTGGGAACAGAGAATGAAACAAATTAGCATTTGCTTTTTTGGACACGGATTTACATTTTTTGATGTTTATTTTATTTTACATTGACTACTGGACTGCTTCTGGATTTGCTGGATATTTTTTTGGTTTTGTCACGCGGAATTTCAGGTGAGATGATTTTATTTTCATAGCAGGCCTGTACTGTGGGTGGCTAATTTTTGGGAATTTTATTCCTAATTAGTCGAGGCGAAACCCCTGCTTTTAATTTTAGGTTTTTGTTCTTATGTACAGTTTGTAGACTCGCATTGGTTCTGTTTTGCCCAATGAAGATCTGTAGACTGCATATTTTGAACTTAAACATCCTCTTTATAGTGTATATTAATTTTTTTTATATCTTTATACTACTTTCAACTACTATTGAATCCCCCACTGCTGATGAGCTCTGGATTCAACCTTTCTCCTTTCACTTCTCCTAATATGCCATTTTCTATTTCATTTTTACTATTTGTTTGTGTTATATATATATATATATATATATATATATATATATATATATATATATATATACACATATATGTATATATATATATATATATATATACACATATATGTATATATATATATATATATATATTTTTTTTTTATATGTGGTTTCAAATTGATGATTTAAAAAAAAAACGATTTGAATCAATCCTTTGTTTATTCATAATAATTTTTTAGTGAAAAAGTCAATCTAATGTCTCAAGTCATGAAAACTGTTAATTATGTGTTATAAAACTTTCTTCATTTTTCTTCAATATTTTGGCTTATTTCAGCTGACATGTGCCTTCTGTGAAAACGAAATAACCAAAAATGCAGTTGTTATTACTGAGCCCAGTATCAAAGATTTTTGCAACCAAACTTGTCTCCAAAAGTACACCGCAAGAGAGTTGAATTCACAGCTTGAGAAGCAAAAGGGGAAGCAAGCCAGCAGCATTCAGTATCAGTATGAAATAACTGGTAAAATATTAATTTGATTTACTTTTTAACTATAAATAAAGTTGAAGATATTTTTAGAATATGCAGTTTCTTACTTGTTATTCTTTGTAGTTTCTCTCATTTTGTAACTTGCATTATGTAACAACAAAAATTTATTTAAATACTTATAGTAAAGCCACTAGTTGTTGACTCTGCATTAGTATTTGATATGTTTTAAGAATAAATAAACTAACAAGTGAAGCACTGCACTAAAATATCAGCTCAGAATGAGCTGAAAGGTAAGCATTGCAATTTTAAACGCTATCTTATCCTTTTTTTTGTGTAGTGTTATAGTTTCACTTGTATTATTTTTTTTTTCTTTATTTGTCTCAACTACTAGTGCAGTCAGATATTTATGGTTTTTAACTTGTATCAAGTGAAAGTTTATAAAAGGGGTTGGCAAATACTTCCACAGTGGATGAGAGTTCAAAATTAAAGCATGAATCGTTTGAATACTTAGATTCAAAAACAAGGATGTTTTGAAACATCATACTACTTTTTAGTGTGTACTTCTACATAATAAACTTTAACTATCGTGTTAATGCTAGAATTTAATATACAACTTTTAATTATTAATTAAAAAATAAGAACTTAAATTTTGAAATATCAAAAAAGTTATTAACATGTTGACGAAGAAGTTACAATAAATTTGTGGCATATAAGCTGGGCTAAGAACAGTGCACCTGTCAGCGAGTTTTAATTTACTGGTACCTTAGAAGCCAACTATCCATATTAATATCAGTGTACAAGATATAGATTGAAATCTATTGAAAAAGGCAAATCTGTCATCTCATGCTCATTATTAGTATTTCAAATTAAGAAATACCAAGGAAAAGTAATTTATATATGCATTTATAATACAAAAAAAGTGAAACATCAATATAATAAAACCAGATAACACACACACCCAGAAATAAATAAATCAAATCAAATAAATAAATAAAACGAAAATGGAAAGAAAAGTTGGTCTATTCTTTTTTTCTGAAACCTGTCTCTGAAAGTCGAAATGTTTCTATTTCCTTGAATTTATATCAACCTGTGTGAAATAACTGACCATGTTTAGACTAAGAGTGATCCGCTATTTTGGAGTTAATTTTTCGAAGTATCCTAGACCCTAAAAATTCGGCTCCTGAAAGCTGAAAATTTTTGTGTTTCTGACCCAGTATGACGCGTATAGTATAAACAGCTTTTGTGCGAAGTTACTGACTCATGGCGTATAAAAGTATTGACCTATAATTTACTGATTGTTGTTTAAAATAACCAATTTTGAGACCGTGTAATTAAAAAAGTTGATTAGATGCCATGGGTTTCTAACCTGGACCTTAACCTACACCATATGGACTATAACTACAGCAGTTTCAAATAATTTTAAAAGTTGCGAAAAAAGTTATTAATCTCGAAACTTGACCTTTTTTTTTTTTGAAAATCATCAAATTTAAGACCGTGTAACTGCAAAAGCACCGAGTACACCCTGTGCTTTTCAGCTTTTTTTTCTAGTATACTATGGTGAGTAATTCACCCTACACTTATTTCCGAGGGTCACTCACATCTTAAGTAGATATCTGGGCAAAAACAAGGCAAAAAAAGTAAAGAAAATAGCACTTTCAATGGGCCTTGCCCCCAAAGAGTAGAGTGAGCCACCAAATTATTTATGCTAGCATGTACCTAGTATCAAGTAGTATCCGTGCTCAAAAATAAATTGGCATGGGTCACTTATTGCTTTTGGA
The DNA here is from genome assembly GCA_038373865.1 of Uloborus plumipes. Taxonomy (NCBI): domain Eukaryota; kingdom Metazoa; phylum Arthropoda; class Arachnida; order Araneae; family Uloboridae; genus Uloborus; species Uloborus plumipes. Next base: position 2,770 of record JAXGGA010009493.1, read on the forward strand.
GCAAAGCGATCATACATTTAGTATGATATATTCAAGACCTTAAACGTAGAATGGTACAATCATCCCATGTTATTTTATTGTGGTGTAAACATGGAGTTCCGTTTAAAGAAGAAGCTTGTATAACTTTTTGCCTTTCAAAATAATTTGTTTTTGGGATCAGGTGTTGATGTATTCAAAGGGCAAGAAGGGTGCATCGAGAGATGCAAAAAAAAAAAAAAAAAAAAAAAAAAACAGGATAGGATGCAGCCCCCTCTTAAAAATATTTGGAGGAAGCATCATAGTATGCAAGCACACAGGAGAAGGAAAAAGGTGGGTAATATGGAGGGGGAGTAGGTTATGGTGTAAGAGTTAATTATGGGTGCTAGGTATTTATAAATTTCATTCAGAAAACCATTGAAGTGACATTGATTAAGGGAAAAAAAATTGTGAGGTCGGAAAAAATATTTTTCTTAATTCATATTGCTATTTTTTCTGAACCTGTGAACCCCCCCCCCCCACCTGCAGGATCTGCAGGGGTGCTATTTACACCGCTGGAAGTGCCCGAAAACCCATATGCACTTGATGCTTGATTTTATAAACTGCAGGGGTGATTGTGCTCCGGTATTGTACCGGATTTCCGGTATTTTCATGCTCAATTCTGGTGTTTTCATGTTCAAAAATACCGGAAATAAAATATTTTAAATTATGCTTTTATATTCCTACCTCCGGTACTTTTGATTTTTCGAGTTTTGTGGTTATACCGATAATTATTAATAATATTTATCGAATAGAAATGTTAAAATGCCATTCTAATTTTTTTTTACTTTAATGATTTATTTTATTTGCATCTTTTTTGAATTTTGATGTCTTCATTTTTAAAAACGCAATCGATTTGCATCCGATATGAGAATCCAATTTTTCTCATTTCTAGATAAATCTAGTATCTAGATTCTAGATAAATTCTTTTCCATATTTTCAGTAACAAATGTAACTTGCATTACTTTATAAATATTTTCGCACAACAAACAATAATTCTGTTAGACTTTTATTATCTCCTTAAAATATTTTTTGGAGATAATTTGTACAATGCCTTCTCATAAGTAACTTTATTACTCATTTACAATTTAATTAAATGCATGCACAATATTTTGACTAAATACTATTTGAAACTATTCGAACATATGAAATGTGTCTTTTTTGTTTATGAAAGGCAATTAATTATTATATATGTATAAGTATAAAATTAGGTGTTTAAATAATAGGGGCCTTGGTTTACCCCCCCCCCCCTTCCCCCACATGCACACAATTTCTTTTTAAAACTTTCAGGTATTTTGTTATGAACTCACAATCACCCCTGAAACTGTTAGGGATCATGCAAAAGTACATAAAAAGGAGAGTGCGAAAATAAAATACAATGCGTTAAAAACTAGGTACTACATATGACGTTTATATTTCACGAGATCATTTTGCATGATAATCAGCAAGAATAGTGTCAGAAGCATTTTGAAGGTTTTTTATATTTTTTCAGTGCAATGTGATCTGAATTTTTTACAAAAATGTGAAATTTAACTTCGAAAAAAAAAATAAAATCTATTAGATGTAATTGCAAGACATGTTGATTATTGCAACTCTAAAGATTTTGTTATGAGTTTACATTATAAAAACTAAATGTACTTTCCAAATGCAATAGAAAAGTTTGAAAGTATTTTATTTTAAAATTATTTAAAGGGGTTGACGTTATTAGAACAATTTTGGGCTTTTTATGGTACCTTACTTGAATCACTTTTTGAATTGTACATAAACTCTAATTTAAATTTAATAGTAAAAATACTGCAATCTTTGCTTAAGTTTTAGTTCTTTTTTGAATTAATCAAGAATTATGTTATTACTTTCTAGTGTATAGCAGATTTTTTTTTTTTTTTTTATAATTTAGGTATTTTTGAATGGGATGTTTACCTCAAAGAGTGCAATGCTGATGCTGCACCAGCTTCGTGGTTTAAGCAGGTAGATTTAGTTTTGTGTGTTCCTTGTAGTTTTGTTATATTTTGATGAAATTAGTTTTCACAATGAGTATTAGAAATGTGTATCAGCTATATTTTGTGTTTAAATTTTATTTTTTAAAAAATAAAATGTAGGTAAAATGTCATTGGTGTTTCCAGTCCTCAACATGCATTTGTCAACTTTTGAGCAAATTTACCACATTATGAAAGAATTAAAATTAATACATATGCATTATGATATAGTATTACTGTCTACTTGAGCGCCATATCAAAATGTTTCAAAATACTTATATATTTTAATATACAAGTCATTTTGTATGTGTTCCCAGGTTTTGTACAAATGCTGCCAAAAGTAGAAAAAAGGGTAATAAAATTCTACAGGTGGCACTAATTGGCTCTAAAATAAGTTCCAGTGTACACAGAACATTCTTCTCTGTAGAAAGGCAAAATTTAAATGAAGTGACACATCTTCTAGGGTGTGGGAGCCTTGTTGATCTTAAATACCCCACGCATGACTTTATTCAATGTCACTGATGTCCCCCTAGTTATCTTCCAAGAAATTGGAAATAAATTAAGAAAAATCATATTACCAAAAATATAATAATATTCTTCTATAAAATAATCATACTTAAATTAAAGAAATGAAAATTTTTTCCCCTGTTGGGCCAAAACTATTGTTTTGTCATTAATGTCTCTGTCATTTGTGTCCCCGCTTTAGAAGCAGTTCAGGTGACAGTGAATATCTAATTTTTTGGAAAGTGTGTAGTGCACTCAATTTATTTGGTTACGGTATATTTAAATTCTTTTGTCAAATTTCAAACAGTAATAAGCAAAGAACAATTTAAAATTTTTAAGAACAATAATTTACATTGGAAGATATTTATGCACATGTAAAATTATTGGCGGTTTTAAAACTAATCAGAAAAATTTTTTAGCTGTAAATTAATATTCTTGATGTGAAATTTAAGTATTCCAATCAATATTTTAAAAGTAGCTAATAATATTTTGTGTTACAAAATAATTTGTATTTACAGAATAGAAAAAAAATTGAGTAGTTAAAAAAATGTTTCCCAAAAGTTAATTGTATTTTTATTTCTGTGAACTTTTTCATAGTTTTACCACAATTTTTTCCTCCCTTATTCTAAGATTAATTTATCGTTTACATAATTATGGAAAATAACGAAGTTATGTGTCATGCCACCTTGACCTAGTTCCTCCCTTTTTTATACCATAGACAATCAGAACCAATATTTTTAATGATCCTTTACCCTTATTTAGATTAATGCAGGAGCAATTTTAGCTCAAAAAGACCTTCTGTGATCCAATTGTGGTGCTAAACTGCACTCAAACAATTTTTCTGGTGTATAATGATAAGAAAATGCTTATTTTTGAAAACTCTGCACCAGATTGAAAATTGGCCTGACCATTGTATATGCAGGAAAGGTACTTTGTTTATTAATTTTTTTTGCTGGCATTTCTTTCATTAAATATGCCCCCTGAAAAGATTGATATATGTAGACTTTAATAAACAAGTTATTTCCCCTTTTAGACATGACACTCTCATAATTTTTTAATTAACTCTTGAATTATAACTTTTTATCTATAATGGATCCCATATTCATAAAATTATATTTTAATGTTTGTTTTGTTTACTCTCTTAGCATCCTAATCCGCCAAAAAATGAGTTTCGAATTGGTATGAAACTTGAAGCATTGGATCCTCGAAATGTTACATCAACTTGTATAGCTACTGTTGTCGGAATTCAAGGGCCTCTTCTGAGACTGCGGCTTGATGGAGGAGATAACAAAAATGACTTTTGGAGATTAGTAGATTCTTCTGAAATTCATCCTATTGGTCATTGTGAGAAAAATGGGGGAATGTTGCAACCACCCCTTGGATTTCGAATGAATGCTTCATCCTGGCCTATGTTTTTGTTAAAAACGCTATCTGGTGCTGATATTGCGCCAGCTAGAATATTTATGAAGGTAAATATTTGATCTTTAGCCATCTGAAGGTAATGTTTGTATGAATGCAGGGCTAATTTAGGATGTCTGATGCCTTAAAAACAGCAAAATTTGGTACCCCTATGCACTTATAATGAAAAAAAAAAAAAAACACTTTATGCCTGAAAATGTAAGCTTAAAGAGATTATATTACTCTAACATTATTTATTTTGAATAGTTAATTATGAAATTCAATTTGAAATTTTGTCTTAATTTTAATTTGAGAAGAATAAATTTTTTGTTTGTTTTTCTAATCAGTTCTTCATAATTTATACAGGTTTGAAAGCTTTCGGCTTTATAAAAAGCTTGCTGGCTGTTTGTGAGAATGATTTTTCTTCACCATGTATACATTTTGATTGAATTGTACGATTGTACAGATGATTGCTCATTTCATATGAATTTTGAATGCTTCTTATTTTTCACGATAGAAGTTTTTCAATTAAAAAGCTATAACTTCACCTCTAATAGCATGTATTACGAGGTATATTTTTAAAGTAAGTACTGTTTTAATGTTAATAAAAAAGAGACAAATATCCTTACAATTGTATTTTACATGAAACCCCATACCTTAAACTACTTTTCTACATAATTACCATTAAATGTGAGGCACTTATCATATCGTACAATCAGCTTCAAAATACGTCCACCAATTGAGAGTGCCGCCGACTGTGAGGTATTTGCAATAATTCTTTTTTTAACTGCAAAAGGGTAAAAAGCTATTGATATTCATTGCAAGATTTCTTCAGTACATAGGGAAACCATTATGAGCCATGGAATGGTTAGGATTTTGGTTCGAGTGTTTAAAGATAGTTATTCTAATGTGCAAGACCAGGAATGGACTGGTCGACCTTCGATCATTAATGAAGATTTTGTGCGAAAGCAGCCTAGATCGAGCATCCAGTGACTACCACATGTTTTTGCATCTGAAGCAGTACCTTGGCAGCTAGTGCCATGACTATGACGGTGATGTCAGGATGATCGTAATGCAGTGGCTGACAAAGCAGGCAGCATATTTCTTTGAAGAGAGATTTCAAAAGCTGATTGTATTATATGATAGGTGCCTTTCTATTGGTGGCAATTATGTAGAAAAGTATTTTAAGGTATGGGCTTTCATGCAAAAAAGAAAAAATAAAGATAGCTTTGCTTGTTTTTAATTTATACCAAAACGATACTCACTTTAAAAATCTGCCTCGTATTTCATTGTACGTTAAAGTGTATCATGAAAAACCTTCTTTTGGAAATTCTAAGTTCAAGTTAATAAAAATTTGTCACTATGATCACATGTTTACTAAATGAAATATTTCTAAAATTGAAAATTATTTAGGTTTCTCAGAATGAGCATTAAGTTTCATGTTTTTAGTCAAAATGATGATTTAGAAAAGAAAAAAAATTGTATAAAGCAAAGATAGAGAAATTCAAGTATTAAAATATACAATTAAAGGTGAAACTTAACCAATGAATAATGCATTGCAACTAAATTTAGCGTTTAGATCTTCCTTTATTATAGATCATTGCATTGAACGAACTTAAAAGACTGTTTCCATTTCTGTTTTACCTATAATTAACATTGTTTGTTTTTTTTAAATTTAAAATTGCATCAGAGATGTGAAATGCATTAAAAAAAATCATCTGGGCGCAGCACAAAAAATGCCAAAAGCTTTAAAATGTCACTTTCTAAATAGTCTTTAGACTAGGTTTTTGAAAAGGTCTGGCGTTCTAAATACTTTTCTATATTTGTTCATGTAATTGTAATGATTTAGTGATACCTTTGTGTATAGCTCCAAACAAAGTTCAATAACTAGAATAAGCCTTCTTGAAAAGGCAACAAAATGTGAGGCGTATGAATTGCATAGTATCAGCCAAAAATGAAATCAAGTTATCAAAAAGAAATTATTTAAGTCCTTTTTTTATTTTGCAGTTTTTATATTCTGTTGCAAACTTCAACTTCTCAAGAACCATGAGCTGAATTTTAAAAAAAAGCAAAAAAAAAAAAAAAAAAGTAATGATAATAATGAAAATAAAACAAATCAAATGAAATAAAATAAAAAAATAAATATAAAAATGATTTTTCGGAGCCAAATCTGAAAATTAAGTTTTAATCTTTTATCAAAAGTTTGAAATCATACTTTTGCTTGTTAGTGTAAATTTAAGTTTTGTACTAGGTCTCAGTTTCATATGTTATACTTTTTCAGGAACCCCCTTCACCTAAGTCAAATAAATTTGAAGTTGGGGTAAAGTTAGAAGCTTTAGATAGAAAAAATCCTCATTTAATATGTCCTGCAACTGTTGGAGCAGTCAAAGATGACATGATATTTGTAACTTTTGATGGATGGCGTGGTGCATTTGATTACTGGTGTAAATATGATTCAAGAGATTTGTTTCCTGCTGGTTGGTGTAGAGCTAGTGGTCATCCTTTGCAACTACCTGGAAATAAAGGTAATTAATTTATTAACAAGGCTCATGAAATGTTACTGTGTTAAGGACTCTTTAGTTAATACGAGGGTCGTTTTTTTTTCAACCTCCGTTCCGCTATAAAAAATAAACGGATTCAAATAAAAAAAAATATTTTATTATCAAATGTAAGGTACAATCCTCTACAATTCTCTACATAATCACCTTGACGGTTGAAGCATTTGTTATATCTGTGAACAAGCTTTATAATAGTCTCCTCGTAGAATGTTGCCGCCAGTGATTGGAAGTGAGTTGTGACGGTGTCTTTGGATTCCACGCCACTTTGGAAGCCCGATACCTTTCCAGACCCCAAACAGGGGTCTCCAAGTCTCCGCTTCAGTTCAGGGAACACATGTAAGTTACTTGGTGCTCGGTCGGAACTTTATGGTGGGTGTTCAAAAATGTCCCATTGAATTCATGAAATTGCTAGAGGAACCGTTGGGTTACACGAGTTCTATGATGACGGGCGTTGCCATGCCCCCTTGCTTGGGGGCATGGCAATGACCGTCAACCATGCTTGGGGAGACCCCTGCTTGGGGTTTGGAAAGAGGCATTGGGCTTCCAAAGTGGCGTGGAACCCGAAGAACCCGAAGACACCGTCATAACTCACTTCCAATCATTGGGGGCAACATTCTACGAGGAGACTATTATAAAGCTTGTTCACAGATATAACAAATGCTTCAATCGTCAAGGTGATTATGTAGAGAATTGCAGAGGAGAGTACCTTACTTTTGATAATAAAATATTTTTTTATTTGAATCCGTTTGTTTTTTATAGCCAAACGGAGGTTAAGAAAAAAACAATCCTGGTATGAAGAGATCATTTTCGGGCTTATTGGCCATGGTCGGAATTTAAAAGATAGATTTTCTTTTCCTCACAACCAAACCCAGATAATATAGACGAACTCGCGAACGCTGTTCGCAGAAAACTTTCGAAGTTTGCAGAAAATTTTTGCATTTTGATAAAAAAGTTATAAATTTAGGAAGTTTTCTATCTGAAATATGTCTTGATTTTGTTCATTGTGGGGCAGTAGCTTGTTACATGCGAAACTGACGCATTCATTAATCATGACGGATTGACAACCAACCTCATGGTAGAACCTGCACTTCATACAACTTGATATTTTTGTTGTTGGTAGCACTTTAGGATTCAGAAGCCCCTTTTTTTTTTGCAGAAAATTTTAAAGAAATTATTTAAGTTTGCAGACAGTTTTACATTTTATCTAAGTCTGCTCACAAGTAGGAAACAAGTACCTCATGGATGAGTAACCTGTTGATTGTATTTGATATGTTCTCCACCTCGTTTTGCTGGCTAACTGGTAACTGGAAACTCAAAGCAGCTTGTTTAACACCAGATTGGAAGTTATCTGTGTTGATTGTATGATGTTGTGAGCATTCCTGGTCTTAGTAAATAGCCGAACTTAAACCCTGATTGTAAAATTTCTCAGAACATTTTGGAACATTTTTTTCCTTTGCTAAATAATTTCCAATGGCGTCACAACTGTTCTGATGAAATATCAAGTCATTCTGATCAGTAATTTTTAAATTAGAGCATTTTGATATCAGGGCTTCAATTATAATCACTCTGTACTTCTAAACTGGAAAATGCATTTTAAAATATTGATTTTGAATGCCAAATACTTATTTTGTTTTATTTGACATTAAGATTACATTTTGCTTTTCATCTTAAAATGTTAGGAAGATAAAAAGAAAAACTTAGGAATGATTCATTTAAGCATTTAAATATTATCTTCATAAAATCTAATTAATGGAAAAGGTCTATTCCAGTTTTAATTCTGAATTTTTTATAATGTACTACACTATAATTTAAAGTGCACCTTTGCATTTTAAATGTGTAACATGTTAGTAATTAGATTTTTATTCAATTTTAGGAAGTTCTGCTGGGAAATGCAAATCAAAAGTACAAGTGACAGCTACAAGCTCAGTTCCGCCTCCACCGTTAGCACCATTACCTTCATCTCCTCGAGCTGCTCAGAGTCCTAGTAGCAGTACCAGATCTCGAACTAATGTTGTAAATGGTGTTCAAGGTAGTCCTGACAAATTCATTCCAACCTCTGCAGAAAACTGTGCAATTGCTAGCTCTACTGTTTCAGAATCTGAAGATATTGTTGAAGCAGTCAAACCCCCCTCTCCAGCTGCATCTGTTCTTGTGACAGAACCTGATACTAGTTCTGTATCTAAATCTAGTGTTACAGGTATTATTTTTCATCTATTCTCTTAGTGTGATTCAAGGCTCCTGTTCCTGTGCTCCTTAAAAAGTTCTTATTTAATGTATAAAATTTCAGCACCTCTAAAAAAGGCCTTCATTTCTAAAAAGGCCTTAATACGCAGCTAAATCCTAGCTTTTAACTCATATTTTGAGTTTATGCATGTATTTTGTTTGGCAATTTTGTTTTGGCAATCTTATCTAGTAAATGATTTTCCTTTACGCTCAGGAAGAGTTTAAAGAAAAGAAATTGATCCTCTTTCTTTCTACAAGTTCAGTAAATAAGTTCTATACTTCGCAGCAGTTTAACTTGGCAGTGACGTCACTACGGGCGGAGCCAACATCGTGACGTTAGCCTATGAAAGACGAGCTAGATAAAACATCACAGCCTACTTGGCGAATTAGAGGAGACCGCTGACTGCTTGTGAGCTCTTATTGGCGCCGCACGTAGTGACGTCACTGCCAAGTTAAACTGCTGCGAAGTATAATGATAATGGTTAAGTTTTATATTTACTTCTGTTTTTTAAGTTTTTATTGCTGGAAAAATAGAAAAAAAAGGAAAATAGTGTTCCATAAATTTGGTGATCTTGTTCAGATTTCAAGCTTTTTGTACTGAAAGTGATTAAATAAAAACAAATTGTGTTTAATCAATGTGGTTAACAGGTGTTATTTTGTCAATTTTTTCGCTAAAAGTCGGGGATGGCGGAAAATATTGGACAAATTGTACAAAATCAAAATCCACCGATTTTGCATATGTTTGATACATTCATGTACTAAGAAAATCTAATAGAGTTATTTTATAATTTGATTATATTGTTTATAAAAAATGACTTACTTTAAATTAACCATTTAGTAGAACTAGAAGAGTTCAAATAAATCAACAAAAAAGTTATTTTCACTTTTGTGCAACTGTTTTTATTCAAGTTTTTATTGTTAAATTAATCAAATTAACTAAAAAAGCTGTTGAACACAATTTGCATTATTGTATTGCTATAAATTTCAAAAGAAATGGTAATTTTTATTATGGTAACAATATTTCAAAATGAATGTAATTGAAAAAGTTGTGGGTAAAAATGAGATTCAGAATTATCCATCCACCCAATCCAATGGCATACAATAAAAAAAAAAAAATACTAGAGTTTATTCAATTTTGTTGATACACAAAAAATTATACTATTTTTGTAATCATTCAAGGGTAATTGGGTATAGGGGGTTTACTCTGAAATTAAAAAATTAAAAAAACCTTCCACAGTGTCTCTCCTTGTTTTTGTGATTGCAATTTTTGTTAAGTGTTAAGTTTTTATCACAATTTGTATTAAGTTTTCATTATTGTGATTATGATTTCGCTTAAGCAGTAATTTACTGCCGGTAAGCTAGGGCTAAGGCAGAACTACATGATAGCCAGCAGCTTGGCCATGTCATCCAGATGCTGCAGTTTCATCCTTATTATTATCTATCAGTCTGGCTTAGACAGTAGCCGAGCTGGAGGTAGAAATCATCTTAGAGAAGCTAACACTGCCAAACAGACTGGCAGCCAATGTAAAAATAGCTCACCAGCTAGAGGCCACAGCAATGGTATGGTTCAACTTGTAAATTCAACGCAAAGCTTGGGTATCAAGCAGTAATTTACCACTTGTAAGCCAGGGCTAAGGCAGAACTACATGGAATACCCTGCAAGCTCAGCATTTCATTCAGATACTGCAGTTTCATCCTCATTAGGAATCGTCAGTCTTGCTTAGAACAGTAACCCAGCTGGAGGTAGAAATCATTTTATGGAAGCTAAGAGTTGTGTGCTATTTTTACAATGGTAGCTAATGTTAAAATAGTACACCAGAAAGAGAACACAGCAATGGTACTGTTTAACTCATAAATTCTGGTCTCTCACTGGTGTGCTATTTTTACCTTATCTACCAGTTTTTTTTGGCACTCTTAGCTTCTTTTTGATAATTTCTATCTCCAGCTCGGTTACTGTCTAAGCCAGACTAAGAATTCCTTACGAGGATGAAACTGCAATATCTGGATGGCATGGCTGAGCTCCTGCCGTATTTCATGATGTTTCATTTTTCTTATTTGTTACTTTTTTCTCAATGAATGTCAATAAAATTTTGTATTTTATATTTTTGAGTTTTAATTAAAAACATCTGTATTGAAGAAAAAACATATATGCGCATACATAAATGAATATTGAGTAGTCTTTTTGCTTATATTCTAGTTCATATATACCGATGAACATATGAGCAGCAGAAGTATCCATTTTAATGCCTACCGAGTTAAATAGCGTGAGTTTTCTCGTGATGTTTGTATGTGTGAATGCCGCATAGCTTAAAAACAGAATGCTGTAGAAGGTTAAATTTTCAGACGCAGGGTCTATGGATTGATAACCTGCGTTTTTCTTCTTAGTAATTATTTTTCTCTATTCTAGTCTGTGCATACATAAATCACAGCTGTACATGTGGACCCTATTTGAATCCAAAAAGGACAGCCAGTTTGCCACTTAAGTATGGTCCCGGCTCTTTAAACCGGGTATTGAGAGAAGCTGTTCAAACTTTTATAGATTGTGCTGAAAATGAAAAGAATATTTTCTGTTTACTAAGACGAGGTGGAGGGAAAGTTATTATAAGAGGTAAAAATTCTAAAAGTTGTACTTTATTTTTTGTTCTATAGATATTTCCTTTTGCATTAGTTCTGTAATATGTATTACAATGACATCTTTGAACTTATGTCCCTCATTTGAGTATTTCATGCCCATGTACTTTATTATTAAATAAATGTAATTTGATGAATTTCAATGTCAGAAAAAAGTTTAGGGTAACACTTTTTATTTTTTTTAAACTGAAATAATTTCTTAATTCGCAAGCATATAAATATAGAAAGTATTCAGTAATCAAATTCTTTAAGAGTGATAGGTTTTTGTATAATTTCAAATAATTTAAAAAAATTATCTTGATTACAAACTCATGATTTTTAATGCTTAGGTCTGCCTACAAGAAATTTGGATCTGTTAACAGACCTTGCACAAAAGTCCAATCAACTAAAACATATCCTTCACGAAAATCGTATCAACCAAAATGGACCCTTAATACAATTCCAATCAACTGAAACAGACCTGTCATAAGTTATTTATTGAGAGAGCAAATCTTGCAAAAGACCTTGCAAAAATAATGTAATAGAATTGCCTGGTTGACCAAAACCTGCATGTTTAAATGGGTATTAATTGCTTATTTTGAACCAAACTTTGCTCATGAAATGCAACTTAAGTTAATTAAAACTAGCATGGAGTGAAGAAAGTATTTAGTTACAATATCTGGAAGAAACACTGTTGCATTCATGTGCTTATAAGTTAAATTTTCAAAAGTACAACCTTCCTGCTGATAGTGTCATCTTTTTCTTCTTCTTTATCGCCGTAATTTTAACTCAACAATAAAGAAGTAGATACTGACATCCTGATGTGTTTATATGCAATCAACCCGTTAATTTAAAAGCATTGATTACCGTCAACGCGGACTATGCAAAATACGCATGCAACGCCAAATTAAGTTTTCCCGAATTTTTCATGCATTTGGTAACAATAAATTATAGCTTTTTATTAAGAAAGGAATAACAAAAGCACAAAATGAAAAGCTTGCTTTTACTGATATCTTCTTTACCAAAAATATTTTTGTGTCTGAAATTAATTTGGGAAGCATTATTTGTAGATCAGCAAGAGTTATTATGTTGATGTCAAATGCAAAATACAGGGTGGGCCAAAGAAGACCAACCAATGTTAAACACAAATAACTTGTTTTATTTTCTAATGTAGTTATTTATTTTTATTTTTACGTGTTATAACTGAACTGCAAATCTATAGTGGAATCATACAGCACACAATAGCATGTTGAAATTGTCGCCTTTTTTTAGTTTAGTCGACGCATTTGTTATCAAATAGCAAAAACATGAGCAACATTATAATTTTATGTCAGCGCCAACAACTGCGATACTTTTTATTATTGGGATATTTAAAAGACAAAGTGTATGTTAATAAACCAGAGAAAGTAGAATTTTTTAGATGAAACAAGGAGTCTGTAACCAGAAATCATTATGTTTTGTAATGGAAAATATTCTGAAAAGAGCAAAACTCTGTATCGAGCAAAATGGTGGACTTTGTCTCATGTCATATCCATAAATAGTGTTTTAATTTCCATAGCTGTATTTAATATGTAAAAAATATAAGAGTAAATGAATTATCATGAGTCATACGTGTTTAACAGTAGTAGGTCTTCTTGGGCCCACCCTGTATATGAGTTTTCTTATACTTTGCGTATGAATTTCAGCTTTCTTCTCTGATGAACTGTAGTATATCTGCAAACACTTTATTTTATGCTGAATTTGTTTTGAGAATAAGTAATTAGTTTACTTACCTTTTTTACCAAATCGTTAAGCAAATCAGGTAATACTCAGTTCATTGTTTCCTCTATTTAGCCTATATTAAAAATACTGTTAAATGTGATAAAAACATCAAATTGGTAACTGTTTCTTAACTTGACTTCAATGTTTTCAATTGTAAGAAGTTTTTATTAAAATGTAAAAATTTGAATGCTTTTATCTTAGCAAATGTTTTTATTTTAGTTATGTTTGTTAAAACATTTTTACTTGTATTTATAGTTATGATTTTTCTGAAAATAATAAAGATTCTTTGTATTTTTTCAAACCATAGCAAATTTTGATGGAAAAATGCATACATGTCGCTTACCACCTATTAACAATGTATCATCATTTTGGAGCTTTTTGGAAAGTCTCTTTGAGGATCTTATGTGTTGTGAAAATTTTTATACTAGTCAACCCTTAGATAGTGGGTGTACAAAATGTGCAAGTAAAGGACCAGTAAGAAGAGGTAAGCACACTTTTATTGGTATTATTTTTATTTCAGAAAGAGCCTTCTCTTCATAATTTTGATTACCTGAATTTTAGCTAGTATAATTTTGAATTTTTTCTTGATCTTGTTAATTTTTCAAAATGCAGAATTTTTTATTCCAGAGCTGCAATATTTGCTTAGAATATCGATGTATTATTTAGTTTTGTTCCTATTTTAGGTTTTTCTAAAAAAAATTCTCCTGGGTACTAATACAGAAAAATAAATAAATCTTAGTTGTAAAATGTAGTTCAGAACTTAATTTAAATAATTTTCGAAAATAGCACAAAAATGAATTGTTCAAAAGGAAGTGTTTTAAGAAATTAATCACACTAAATATAAAAATTTTGATGTTTCCAAACTCTTATATAAGTGCATATTTTAGTGACATTTTAGGCAGTTCAATTTTAAATATTGCACATTTAAAAACCTAATTTACATAACTGTTTAAATCCTAGCACAATTTTAAAGTTTTTTCTTATTATGAAGTGAAGGTTGTTGTAATAAAATGCTCTATTCAACTTCTAAACAGTGGTAAATCATTATTATGAATTCTCTGGAAGATCTTCTAACCGGCAGACGACATAGGATAGCATATTCTTGAAAATATTCTAAATAAATATTAATCAAAAGAGCACAGTAAAACATGTTTCTGAATGCAAGGTTCCTGAATGCGAACATGGTTCTAAATGCAATTCTATGTGATATTTTCATTAAAAAAATAGAATAGTAAATATGTCAACTGCCCTTATCTTACTGTCATATTTATATACCCAGTCATTTTTATTTAAACGATAGGCCACCTAGGTTTCTACAATATACTGAGTACTTTTTTGTTCCTAAAAAATTTTTAAAATACACATTTCTGCAGCCATTTATTAATTTTTTTCCCGCAGCATCAGCTGCTGATACTAATTTGGAGAAAAAAATCGGCCATCTTTGAACCATCAGTCAACAATCGGCATCGGCCAAAATCTGCCATTGGCCAAGTCTTATTGTTTTTACAATTTTATTTGTAAATTTATCAGCAAAACAATTGGAATTTAGTAAATCTATTGTTTATAGTTCCTATTAATAAGTAAAAGTTTCGTATAAAAATGAAAAATGTGGGAAAACATAAATAAGGTTTTGAAAAAGAATTTTTTTTGACTCGAAAGTTACGTCCTAGAGAATGACCAATAAGAGAGGGTCTGCTATGCTCAGTGTCTGAACCTTCATCACATAAGTTTCAATGATTTTTGTGAAATGAAGTGAACATTTTTACTAGATTTTCTGTTTATTTAAGATTATTTAAAACTCTTCTTTATTTCTTTTAGCGTCTGAAGATATCTTAACACATTCAGAGTTTCCTGTACGTCAAAAAAGGCGTTGGTCTTCTGGTTCATCTGAAAATAGTTCAAGGAATTCATTGTCTTTATTAAAGCCATTGAAGCTGCCACGACTCTGTCTGCAGTCTGAATCTGAGGGTAAGCAACTTTTAAGTTTTTTCAGGGATGAAAATCTTCCGCGGATCCGCGATGTTCCGCTTTTTGTATTATTTCTTACTTTCCGCGATCAAAAAAATAATTTTGCATTAAGTTTAGAAAAAAAAATTAAAATACACTCATTATTAAAATGAAGCTTAAAATAAGTTGATTTAAAGTAGTAGAGGTTAAAATTATTTCCAACTTCCAAAATAATGGACATGTTTTTAGGATGCAACAGGATTGACATCTCAAGAATGACCTGCAATTATCGGCGAACTATGCACTCTATTTTGGCTTGCTGCCAAAAACACCAGTTAGATTTGTAGGAGGTAGAATTTAAGAAAGTTCAGCTAAAATATTAGAGATCCTTGTCAAAAAATTGGGAAAATTATTTTGATCTTTAAAATTATCAAAATAACTTAAGATTATACAATACTAATTAAAGAATTTGTTTCTTGATATAGACTTGTCTAATTCATCAAAAGTTGCACCCCCCCCTTTTTTTTTCTACATTGTTGTGAATGACTTAAAAATAAATAGTGCATGAGCAATTAAGAGCTTTTAAAAATATTTACTTTCGATTTCAGGGCGCAAATTAAGAGAAAATACTGCATGACTAATATCACAGAATATGGAAAAAAATCTATCCGAATTTTAGGTCGCGCAATTTTTCCTCTTTTTTGACTTTGAGCTGTTTTCATCCCTGTTTTTTTTTTGTGTGTGCTTGGTGACAGTTTTTAATAAATGTACTAGCTGTGTGACCCGGCGTTGCACGGGCTTCCTCAGAAATAAGAGCGATGTCAAGTAGCACATGCTTAACACTTTCCCTAAATGACAAATGAAAAATTTACGGCATAATTTCACATTAGAATAACACCTAACTACTCAATCTTCCTCTAAAATTAATAATACAATTCTAAAAAGATTAGTTGTTTTCAGATTTATAAATAGGAAAAAAAATCTGTACGAAAAGCAATTATTTCCGTACTGCTCATTTTTTTTAAGTAACAATAACATTCTAAGTGAAAAAGTTAATTTGGATGCTATTTCTTAATTTAAAAAAAAAAAAATGCTCACTTTCAGTTTCTTCAATATTAATGTTATTTTTTTAAATGAGTAACAAGCATTGATTTGGTATGATGATAGTACAATTATTTGTATGTTTCACAAACTAATTTTTATATTTTTAAGTCTATTTCTTAGGTAAGTTATTTACAAATTAAAATTGATTTCTAATATGTATTTTCCAATATTATTTATCCAAAAAATGAGCACAAAGTAATTGTGCAATTGGTCTGAGAGAAATTTAAAATTGCAACATTTGAGAATTTATTCATCACTTTTAGTCTTCACGAAAAAATAACATAGATAAGAGAGAATTTTGCAACAAAGGTGCAAAAAAGACATTTACGATCAGAAAGTCTTTCTTTCAAACCTTGAAAGAAGACTAATTTTTATTTAATGTAGCATGAGCAGTAGATACAGACATTCACTATTAAAATTGAAATTTATGCCCTCCTTGTGCTACAACAAACTCTTTGACATTTCAGATGTTCAACTACATGTTGAAAAACATAACTCAAACTCAAAACCAGCTGAATGGAGCATTGATGATGTAATAAATCACATTAGTTCTGCAGATGAAAACATGGCTGCACATGCTGATCTCTTCAGAAAACATGTAAGTTTAAAGTCATTTACCTCATTCTGCATTATGGTTCACAAAGCGGGCTCTGCCTGAAAAATCCTGCCTGTGTTTTTTGGGGTGGGCTAACTTGAAAAAAGAAAAAAAAACTTTGTCTCCGAAAAGGTAGGTTTTTTCAGAATTTACTGCATATTGAAAATATTTACTTCAGAAATCTAAATGTTTCACTCATATTGATCAATACCAAGTCCTGATATTGGTGCCGATTAATATAATTAAAATATGTATTTAGTCTTGGTCAATACCTGGTCCAGAAGTTGCTAGCTGCATTTCTGGACAATTTGTTTTTTCACACACAAAAAAAACCACAATAATTATTTTAATCTATTTATTTATTCATTTATTTGCATTGTTTGGAAAAGTCCTTTTATAAACTGTAAGCAGGAATATCTTTCATAACAGCTGCTTAAAACAAAGTTGCCAATTAAAGGAGTTTGATTACAATAATAGCATCAAATTGGCCAAAAGTAATCAACCTGTGGGATGATTACAACTTATTCCTTAAGTAGTAACCATTGATGGCTGAATATGTATTAAATATTCAAATATTATTGTGTGCAAGATTTATTATGTGACTAAATAATTAGTAATTTTAATACTGTTTAAATTTTTATTTCCAACTTCTTGAGTTAAGAGATTTAAAAATACTTGGTATTATTCAATTTATTGCTTATGCTATCCCCTTTATCTTAAAACTTAATCATTAGTTATGAGAAAAAACTAAAAAATATAAAAATCCCAAAATACACTGTTATAACATAATGTATTTTAGTATTGCAATTAGACCTTTATTTAAATTTTTACCCACACATTTTTTTTCTGAATAGAAGTAGATGTTTCCATCTTAAATCACCATGATAAAAAGAAAAAAAAATATTTCGTATTAACATTAAATTGTTTTCAATTTCACATATTTGTTCTTTAATTTTGACCTTTTTTATAAAATATTTGAGGAAAAATATATACATGATTTATAATTATAAATAGCTCAATGCACAGTAGGGTGGTTCACAAACCTATGGTAAAAAATTTTTTTTGTCCTAGAGGTCACGGCGGTGGCTCATTTTTTTACCTTTATCCACCCTAATATACTGCCAAAATTTCAACCTCCTACTTAAATAAAAAGACGGTGCTCAAAGCTTAAATAGTTCTCTAGTTTTTGTCAATTTCAAGCGTTTTTCGGTTGAGCGGCAAGAAAAAAATTCCGCGTGTTTTGCTGTCATTCTTGCTGATTCTTATGTTCAATGATCGCTTGAATCCTAATATGGCCACTTTTTTCCCCATTGTCTCCTACTTTTTGAAAATAGCGCCCCCCTCCCCTCCTATTTTCATCAGATTTCGACAATTTCATAGATTTTATTTGGAGGGGAAGGAAGCATTATCTTTATCATTAACATTCTTCTATAGGGCTAGAGAGGTGAAAAGTTCAAAATCATAAACACTTTTCCCAAGTTAGGAGACTCATGGGGGTATTTTCCCCTCCCCCTCCGTAGAATATTTAACATATCATCAACAACTCATTTTCTCCAGCTTCAAAATTTTACACTTATATTTTGGTGCAACACAATAATATCGGACTTCCTTCTATGACTCCCAAGTTCAAAAACTTTTTCAAGCTGTAAAATTTTTTTAAAAACCTTGGAAACATCGCATGTTGCATATGAGTCACACCGCAGATTTCCTTCAGCAAGGAACCTTTGGTATTATTTATATTCATTCCAGTTATGTTCGAGCGATCACCGTGAAGGGGGAAACGGAGATCATATTTGGATTCAGTGGGGCACAGCAAGAATAGTGTCAGATACATTTGAAGTTAATTTTGTTCCAAGCAGTGTTGTTATACTGAAATTTGCTAGAAGTTTTTAATTAAAGCCAAAATATTTAAACTTCTTGCCAATTCAACTTTCTCTGTATATTTATATATAGATTTTGAGAGAGAGACTTTTAGTATTGAATATTTTATTGTCTCAGCAAGAATAAGTACTCAATTTGCTTCAAAATCAGGTAAAAGAAACTGCTTATTGTCTTCATTATTGAAAAAAATCTGTTAAATTCTTGAATTATTTGAACATTTCCCTCAGCAACGTTATTCACCATTATTTATTTATTTTAATTTTTTTTCTTTAATTCTGTGATTGATATTATATTTGCATTTGTTGGGGCGTAGGACGAAGAATGTTAGAAAATAATCCCTAATATTCATGTTTGAAAAAAATCCAATTGTTCTGTACTACACTTGTTATGGTTCACATCTTTATTCTTGTAATAACTTGCTTTTCTTTCAACTAGAATTTGATGCGAAAAACTAAATCAAATTAATTAATTCACCAGAAAGGTGTCATAAGTACTTTAACAGAACTGTCCCAGTTGTATTTTCAATTTCTAGGTCGTTCATACCTTATAAGGTTTTTTCCAAGTTCAGATATTCCCAGAAGTTTTAATAGCAAATGGAGCATCTATTAATGTTCAATCTATTTGTTTTACTGTACAAAAAGGCGCTAAAATACAAAAAGGCGCTGTACAAAAAGGCGCTAGGTACAAAAGTGTTGTACCTAGGTTTTTTAGCTTATGATTAAATGAAAAATCTCTTTCTTATATAGGAACACAAATATTTTGAGGCATATAAGAGACTGGATTTTATCAGAAAGGCTCCCTAATTGACTAATAATACCCTCAATTATCTCTTCTATAATCAGCAAGAGGGATCATAGATTTATCTATAGATTTATAAAAAGCTTACAGTTGAAGTTTCAAACTTGTTAGGGTATTTTTTAAGATCTATGTTCAACATTCTTTTTTTTTTTTTTATTTGTTTAATTCTTTGCCAAATATTTTTTTTTCACTTTAAAGTTATTAAAAAGAATAGAACTTATGTGGAATACGATGACCAAAGTAAGCATGAAGTAAATATCTTTGCCTAAATTTCAGATTAGTTCTATGCCAGACTAGCTACAATAGTTTATTTTTTGCAATTAGTTTTTATAATTTAATTCATTCTTCTTGTGATACTCTTAGCACTATTAGTTTAAAACTTCAAATCTTGAAATTTTTTTCTCTGCATCCCACTACTTTAAAAACATAAAAAAAAAACATTTTGTATAGCTCTTTCACAACTCTATTTTGGCAAGTGTAAGTTTTGAATATCATAGCATAACATGTAGACAAGTAGTACTGCAATCTACATTGTATGCTGCGATCTAAACTAAATAATCGATTGTATCAAAGGTGCTGCTATATAGATTCAAACGATTAAAAAAGTTTCCAATTGATTGAACTAATATTTATGCATTGGAACATGGGAATAATTGAAAAAAAATATCTTCCAAGAAAACCGTCTCTTTAGTCTGAAAAACTCAAAAATTGTGAAAATTACGAAAAAGCGTAAAAATGAAGGGTGTTTGAGCACCATCTTCCATTAAGAGTAGGGAGCTGAAATTTTAGGAGGGAGATCTTATACATAAATGTAAAAAAAGTAAGGTGCGCCTTGGTCCGTAGCAAAAAAAAAATTTTTTTGAACCACCCTAATGCACAGGCACCGCAAACTTAAATTTTTGGCAGGACAAAAAACTAAATTTACTGAATGAAACTCCAAAATTTTATTAGTTGACAAAACATGAACGTGCTCATGCATATATACAGGGTGGCCCAGAAGTCACTTTACATTTTGAAAATTAAATAACTTTTTTTCTATTAATATATTTCTTTTTCTCTTTTCAGAATAAAAAAATATAATCCCTGGAAATTTTTGGCATGGATAAGTTTGCAACAGAACAACGAGTGAAGATAATTGAATTTTACTTTGAAAATGGACGGTCAATTGTTACAGCGCAAAAATCGTGCGCCATTTTAATGTTCGATATCCCCCTAGTAGGCCTGCAATAAGGAACTTAGTGACGCGTTTTCAACAGACTTGACTTACAGAGCCATGCTGTTGAAAATGCATCACTAAGTTCCTTATTGCAGGCCTACTAGGGGGATGTCAAACATTAAAATGGCACACGATCTTTGCGTTGCAACAATTGACCGTCCATTTTCAAAGTAAAATTCAATTATCTTCACCCGTTGTTCTGTTTTAAACTTATCCATGTCAAACATTTCCAGGGATTATATTTTTTAATTCTGAAAAGAGAAAAAGAAATATATTAATAGAAAAAAAGTTATTTAATTTTCAAAATGTAAAGTGACTTCTGGGCCACCCTGTACTCACATTTAATAAGAAAAGCCATTAGGAATTTTAAAAAAATTAAAAATTACAATATTTTTTCCAAATTTGCCACGTAAGAAAATTTTCAGGAGGTCATAGTGACCTAAGGCTTAACTGATGCATCAGCACCAATGGTTGAAAATTTTGTTCATCGGCTGCCAATGCTAACTTCGATAAAATATTGGCACATCAGCCTTGAAAAACATCTAAATGCATGGCCTATGGTTTTTGGGGAAAAAATCCCTATGTTTTCTTAAGGGGGAATTCTATCTTCGCTATTTTTACTTCCTTTTATGTAGTAAGGGAATTATTGTGATCGCGAAAAAAAATTCACTCAAATTTCAGTCTAAATTTCTATTTTCCTCACCCCTGAATGAATGTTGAGTATTTTTTTTTTGACCCCTCAGCTTGCGGATACGCACCTATAAACATTTAAACAGTGGAAACATCCATTTCAACCATCCCCAAATTATTTATCAAGAATTCATTTCATGACATCTGTATGTACGTGTGTATGTGTATGTATGTATTAGAGATGAGCCGGGCTCGGCCCGAGCCCGAAAGCCCGAGCCCGGGCCCGAGACGGATTCGGGCCCTTTAACCTCAAGCAGCTTTCGGGCTCGGGCGGGCTCGGGCTCGATCTCATATTAAGATAGTCATTCTTTATACAAATACAACTTTCACACGTCTATTAATAATAATAATAATAATAATAATAATAATGGTAATAATAATAAAAGGGTAAAATCAGAAAATAAATGAACATTTGTTAGCGCTATATTTTTATTTGAAAATTTGCATTTTTATCTTGATTCTTCTTTGAATTTCAAGAAAATTAATATGCATTTAGCGTTAAAAAGTTTTAAAACTTTTCTAAAAATGTACCCGATATTTGAAAACAAAAATAATATATTTCTTAATTTTATCATTTTTGCATTATGCTGTTGACTGACTGTTACATTGAATATTGGTTTAGTTGTAAAAACTGCAAAATTGAACTGGATGCTAAGTTCTATAAAGTAATAGGACTTTTACTTTTTTTTTAAATTACAAATGGAATTTTCATTCTATTTCATTTTTTTGGGTAAATGCATGTTACTTAAAATATGGAACAATGATATCGCGTGGTAATTTTAATGTTTCTTTTCTGTGCTTTTTTGCTTTCTGTGATGTGAAAAACTTTTTTTTTTTTGAAATATTTAAAAATGTTTCAATTGATAACTGCTGCACATGAAAAATTAAAATATTAATAATAATTCAAAAGATAGCTCCCACTTATAATATATTTGCGATTGCTATTACGATATACCATATGGCAGTGCATCCCAAGTGGAAATTAAAAATATATATTGATGTTTGATGCACTCGGGCTCGGGCCGGGTCGGGCTCAAAACAAGACACTATCACTCGGGCTCGGGCGGGCTCGGATTAAAAATTCTCGGGCTCGGGCGGGCTCGGGCCTTCAAAAGTGAGCCCGAACTCATCTCTGGTATGTATGTATGTGTGTATGTGTGTGTATGTATGTATGTAGGTACG
Source organism: Uloborus plumipes (assembly GCA_038373865.1). Classification (NCBI taxonomy): domain Eukaryota; kingdom Metazoa; phylum Arthropoda; class Arachnida; order Araneae; family Uloboridae; genus Uloborus; species Uloborus plumipes. Next base: position 25,228 of record JAXGGA010009493.1, read on the forward strand.
TATGTATGTAGGTACTTATGTACATATGTATCTCACATAACTCAAAAATGATATGCTGTAGAAGATTCTAGTTTGGAATGAAGGCTCTGAAGGAGGTCTATTTGTGGATGCCCTCCCCCCCCCCTCAGTGTGGCTGCATTGGAATGTTCCAAAGGGGATCTTTTACCCCTTTTTAGGGTAAATCAGTGTTAATTTCAAAGCAGACTGAAATGATGTTGCGATTTGGCAACCACTTGGTGATATATCGCGAAGTTGGAAACAAAACTGGCAAAAAAAAAAAAAAAAAATGATTTTTCAAATTATGGTTCAATTTGCCACTATTGGCAGTATTTTCAGAATAATCCACTGAATTATGTTAAAATTGCCAATATTTAGAACATAAATCATTGTTAAACCTTTTTTTTTTTACATTTATTTGCACCAAACTAGGGGTGCAAATGATTGAATTGTTTTCTTGCTCACTCTAAGTTGCTGTTATATTATTTAAGCCATCTATTATGAAATTTATACATAAAAGTAGTGATGGAAGTAGTGTCTGGTCCACACCATATTTTTTACTTCAGAATTAAAAGTGCGTACAGCATGTGAGCAGAAATCGGGCACCAGTTTAATCTACACAGTTTTGGGCTTTGTAATTTTCTAGAATTTGGGTAGATTCCGAAATTTTCACAACACAGCAGACACTTTTCAAACACCCGTTTTGATCAGATTTTTAAGAACTACAGTAAAACCTCTGAATAACCAACATACACGGAATCAGAAGTTTTGTACATTACTGGGTGGTGTCCGCTATTATGAAGGATTACTTTTTGAGGATTTTGATATTTTTGATTTTATCTATAATAAATTAATATAAAAAGCCAATTTAATGCAAAATTATAATGTTAAATGTGTACCACTGCCATCATGCAGTATGATATTTATAATTGCGCATTATTTACTATATCTAGATTTAACTCACTTCATTTTACCTTTGCACTTTTAAGTGCTAGTGTGCCTTTTCATTACGATCCTTTAAGTCCCCCCCCCCCACCTCCCTCTTTTACATTATCTTTCTATTAGAAGTATGTTTCTGCTGCCTACTCATTGTACTCCATGTTTCTGTGATTTTCTGTGATATTTTCATTAAAAAATTAGAGGTGTAAAATGTCAATGGTCCCTATGTTACTATCATATTTATATGCCCAGTTATTTTTATTTAAACTATAGCTTGCATATTTTTCTGCAGTATACTGAATACTTCTTTGCTCCTTAAAAAAATATTTAAAATGCAGATTTTAGCAGCCATTTTTCCAGCTCCCATTCCATCGACCCAAATTTGCTATTGGTCCAGCCCTAATTGTGACCTCCCTTCTTTACACCCAAAACAAGTATAAGTAGCAAGCAGTGGTTTGGTGTAAAATGTTTAAATAAAGAATGAGGTGAAAATAATTTTTGAAAAACCTGGAAAAGCCTAGGTTTTTTCAAACCCTGATCTTTATTCAGTTTTAATTGTTTGTACATCAGGTTTTTCTTCTTTTCTAGGAGATTGATGGAAAAGCATTTCTGCTCCTGAATAGTGAAATGATGATGAAGTACATGGGCTTAAAATTAGGCCCTGCTTTAAAAATTTGCAATTTAATTGAAAAGTTGAAAAATAAGAAGTCATATTAAATAATATCAAGAAGCAGTTTTTCAGAGTTTTTGAAGTGTCTGAAAGATACATTTTATGCACTTTTTTTTTAGTCTGAGTAAAAAAGCTTTGAAGTAGGTGGCTGCATTTACCTTTCCGTACATGAATGTATTTATACATTTAAATTTCACTTATATCTCTGTGATATTAGAAAATGTATATCTATGCGTGTTGTTTTGTCCAAATTTTTGTGTGAATAAATTTTTTGTGTTTCAAGTTTTTCATTATATTGCTATATGGTTTTAAAGTTTCCTTCCCATTCAGGTATTTTTATTTTTCACAATCACTATGTAGCACATCATGTTTCCCATGTTAAAACACATGTTTGAAACAACTATGCAATTTTTCATGTGTGTTCATTTATATTTATGGGAATGAAATGTATTGATGTTATGTGCTGTACTACTATCCTTGTTTTATCAGCAATAAGCTTGGAAATTTGAGTTCTTTTGAGGATACTAAAAAAGTAAAATTTTGCTTTATAATGCATGCTGAAAATGGTAACACAACCAAATTATTTTTGGAGTCAACTTGATTTATTCTTTGACAGAGAATCACCTTAAGAATAGAGACTTTTCTCATGATTTATCATTATTTTCATCTTCATTCATACCACAACAACCTTCAGTTTCCTTAGATTTCTAATCCTTTCAAAATTCATGTCATACCCCTTCTGTATTGTCTTATAAATGTATTCTTGCTTAATTTATCTCACTAACAATATTCACAAGAAATATTTATTTCCATGTTAAATTATGTGATTTGTTTTATTATTATTTGTTTTTTTCTCTCAATTAGATCAAGTTTTATTTAAGCCTTATAAGAAGCTGGCTCTAGAAATATATTTGTGTGACTGTTTTGGTCCTTTTATCTTCTATAATATATGTATGTATGTATATATATATATATATTTATATATGAGTGATTCCATACCAACTCACCAAATGGGGGTCGCACGACCGACTCGGATTTTCTTTTAATTTGGCACACATGTTGATCATATAGAGGCATGGAAAAGTCCAACTTGTTGGGTTCCTGCTCTTCTTATTTTCTGAGATAAATGCCCTCAAAGTTTGTCCGCCACGTCAAAATGCTAAAAAAGTGATGTTATTTAATCATTTTTTATAAAAAATCGTACTCATGCAAAATAAAAGTGATAGATATCTATGGAAACTAGTTACTCCAGGCATTCAGAAAAAAATACTAGAATGTTCATAATGAAAATTGCTAAGGTACAGGGCTCTTTGAAGTTTTAATCACGAAAACTCTATTTTGCCGATTTTGCTAAAATTGAGGAATTTATTCCAAAAAAAGGAAGACATAACCAAAGGTTTACTCACTTTCTAGTAATGTACAGATGTTTACTATAAATGGTTACACAATGCATAACTTGGATTTCTCACTCCTTCTTGGAAATATTTAAGCTTAAAGATAAGCCATAAAGCAAAAAATTGCGTTTTTGGCCATCTTGGCAGCCATTTTTCTCATAAAGGGGGAGCAGTAGAAGCTTTATTTTTTTTTGAAAAACAAGCCACTGATATGTTAGCTATTCACAGGAAAAGAGTTTACTTTTGGTTATTTCTTCTATTAAGAGATATCTTGCTGACAGTATATGCATGTTTTTCGCGACGACCATATGCTTTTGTTCCCCCTCTCATGGACTTAAAATTAATTAAACCAAAAAATAATGATATATTTATTAATAGCTGTATTATCTACCCAATATGTCATGAAATTTAATTTATAAAATCATTGCACAATAAATTAGATAATTGATGAAAACACGAAATAGTATTTCTCTGATGCCTGAGCATTATGCATTCATAATTATAAAGCACTAAATACTTTCTTGAGAAATTAATTAATATAAAGGAGCTCTAAATATTTATATTATAAGCAATATCCAATCTTGTGATTGGGATATTCCTGTTTTTAATTGCAGAATTTCTTGAATATCACATGAATATCAGGAAAAGAAATGAGGTCTTTTCGTTTGATGTAGAATATTTTATGACATTTTACATTTGATGGGCTACTAACTGAGCATGGTGATAAAGAGCTATTAATTTCAGCATCGAATTCCATTTTATTTTATTAACTGTTAAATATTTACAAAATAATTAAATAATTTAATATAAAGCCTTGCTTGACGAATTAAAATGAGTGCAACTAATTTATTCCCATACTGATCTTTACAAAACTGACATGTGTTGAGCACTGATAAGAACTGACAAGAATAAGTTTACTCACTAAAATACTAGTTCACAGATACCATAAAGCATACATTCTATTTTCTACAAAATAATACTGCAACAAAGAACAAGGGTATAAAGGGGTAAATACTAAACAATTTCTTGAAAAATCAATTAAAATAAAAGAGCTTCGAATATTTATCTCATAAGCAATACCCTATCTTGTGATTGGGAGGTTCCTGATTGATGGCTATAAACCTTTGTTCTTTGTTGCAGTATTATTTTATAGAAAATAGAATGTATTCTTTATAGTATCTGTGAACTAGTATTTTAGTGAGTAAACTTATTCTTGTTAGTTCTTATCAGTGCTCAACACATGTCAATTTTGTAAAGATCAGTATGGGAATAAATTAGTTGCACTGATTTTAATTCTTCAAGCATGGCTTTATATTATATTATTTATCTAATTATTTTGTAAATATTTAACTGTTAATGAGGTAAAATGGAATTCGATGCTGAAATTAATAGCTCTTTATCACCATGCTCAGTTAGTAGCCCATCAAATGAAATTAAAAACAGTTAATAACAGTAATTAAAAACAGGTGTATCCCAATCACAAGATTGGGTATTGCTTATAATATAAATATTTAGAGCTCCTTTATGTTAATTAATTTCTCAAGAAAGTATTTAGTGCTTTATAATTATGAATGCATAATGCTCAGGTATCAGAGAAATACTATTTCTTGTTTTCATCAATTATCTAATTTATTGTTCAATGATTTAATAAATTAAATTTCATGACATATTGGGTAGATAATACAGCTATTAATAAATTCATCGTTATTTTTTGGTTTAACTAATTTTAAGTCCATGAGAGGGGGAACAAAAGCATATGTCGTGGCGAAAAACATGCATATACTGTCAGCAAGATATCTCTTAATGGAAGAAATAACCAAAAGTAAACTCTTTTCCTGTGAATAGCTAACATATCAGTGGCTTGTTTTAAAACAAAATTAAAGTTTCTACTGCTCCCTCTTTATAAGAAAAATGGCTGCCAAGATGGCCAAAAACGCATGTTTTTGCCTTATGGCTTATCCTTAAGCTTAAATATTTCCAAGGAGGAGTGAGAAATCCAAGTTATGCATTGTGTACCCATTTATAGTAAACATCTGTACACTACCAGAAAGTGAGTAAACCTTTGGTTATGTCTTCCTTTTTTTGGAATAAATTCCTCAATTTTAGCAAAATCGAGTTTTTGTGATTACAACTTCAAAGAGCCCTGTACCTTAGCAATTTTCATTATGAACATTCTAGTATTTTTTTTCTGAATGCCTGGAGTAACTAGTTTCCATAGATATCTAGCACTTTTATTTTGCATGAGTACGATTTAAAAAAAAAAAATGATTAAATAACATCACTTTTTTAGTATTTTGACATGGTGGACAAACTTTGAGGGCATGTATCTTAGAAAATAAGTGGAGCAGGAGCCTAACAATTGGGACTTTTCCATGCCTCTATATGATCAACATGTGTGTCAAATTAAAAGAAAATCCAAGTTGGTTGTGTGACCAACTTTTCTTTTTTCTGGTGAGTTGGTATGGAATCACTCATATATATATATATATATATATATATATATATATATATATATATATATATATATATATATATATATATATATACTACACTCCCCTGAATTAGCTGGTATGCTAGAAAAAATAGAAGTTGTCCAGCATGCCGGAAAATTAGAATTTCCTGACATGACATATAATTCAAGGTGTATTTTGCAACAGAACAAAAATAAATTTCCCTGCTCAATTTCAACTTCAGAGCAAACCACGGCAAGGGATAAAAGTTAATTTTCTAAGAAATTTCTTTTTTGAAAACAAAGCAGTACATTTCTGATCAGGAAAAAAATTGTGGTGGTTTGATCGTACATTTTCTTGCTATAGTTAATTAATATTTTCGTTAATTAATATTTTCACAAAATTAAACTGTACATTAATACTTATAAAATGATCTGTATACATACTGCTGTGCTAAGTACAAAAGTTGTATATGCATTATCAGGCCCGTCATTTGGGGGGGGGGGGGTCAATTGCCCCACCTTGCTTTGAGAAATCAATGTATTTACATATAAGTGGACGTGGTTTTCGAGGTTTTCCGGTGAAATTGAATTGTATTTGTACCCTTTGCCCCCCCCCCCTGGAAACACTTGAAATGCGTTACCCCCTGCGCATTATGCAGCTGAGCTCAAAATGTGAAGTTGATTTTTAAAGTTTTGCCTTCCCATATAATACAATTAGATGCCATTTTTGCAGAAAATTTATTTTTAAATTTCCTGTTCAGAAATGACCATAAAACAATGTATTTAGGTAGTATATGTGACAAAAAATTACCTATGGACAATAATTCAATTTGATATATAGTACAGGACTTCTGTGCTTAGCATACCAGTATAGAACTTATATTATTGTTAAAGTTGAATATATTTGTTATAGTTTTAATTTTTTTTTTCACAATCTCAGTTTTTCTAGCATGTCAAAAAGGATTATGACAAAGGCAATTAAAAATCTGGTGACCTCCAAATTTTGCGGCACATTGGCTAATACAGGGTAATTCAGAAATATATATATATATATATATATATATATATTCACACACACACACACACAAATATATATATATATATATATATATATATATATATATATATATATATATATATATATATATGGGTCATTCTTGCAGAAACAGTCATTTTCATGTTCTCGTTATAATTTGCGAATATTTTCTAACTTACATTTTTTAGGGATTTAAATCCTTTTCTAAATTGAGGTTAACAAGATAATAAGTAACATTTCTATATTTTAGTTTAAATGCATTTATATTGGCCTAAAGTATCAAAACATCATTTCCTCACTGGTCCCCACTGTTAACCCTTTTGCGTCTTCTACTATCTGCGAAAATTTCTCCTTGGTGCCCAGCTGTTCCTGAATCTTACTCATAATAGTGCAAAAAGTCACAGAAAATGTAGTTAAAAATAGAATTCCTGATTGCTTCTGCTATGTATGAACTGTTAAAACGAACAAAAAACCTTCAGGTGTATAAGTGAGCTTTTAACCATCAGTAAAAACGAAATACGTAGTAGTATTGTGCTTCCAAAACCTTCATTTAATAGAAAGGAGATATGACTTAATCCAGCATAGCTTGCAACTAGCTGAAAGTAATGCATACTACTAAATATACTTATTTAAAAAAGTTCCACTCTTAGTATTTATTTAAAATAAGCTGTAATAACAGTCTGAAGGCTTTAAAACAAAATTTAAGTTATTTAAACTCCAATAATTCAGAACTGATACGTCCGTTGCGTTTTCATGATACGTCTGTTACGACACATGCTCACATAAATGGGCACTTTACACCTCTTTTTTTTTAATTTATCAAAATATTGTAAAGCCATATGTTTTTATCACACTCTGATCGAATAAAATGAATTTCAAGTAAATTTTTTGCATGTATAGTTTCAGAAATTTTTGAGGTGTTTCGGATGGCCAAAAAACTTCTCTCATTTGTAAGATACGTCTGTTACGTAGGAAAAAAATTATATAAAATATTTTTTTGAAAAATTGCAAAATTTAATTGCATAACATATAAGTGGAGTCCATGTACTTTATAAAGTGCATACAATTAAATAAGGATTTAGCGTGTTTGGGGTCTTTGGAGACTGTTAAAGCTTTGAATGATACGTCTGTTATGTTGGAATTGCCCCAAGGTAATAATTTAATACTATTATTTGGTTCAAATGTTCATTTTTGGAGGATTTAGACACTCTTTTTGGACCATCCCTAAAAAGGGACGCTAGGCATTAATGGGTTGAGAATACTTGCATGAAAATAAACTCATATATCAGTTATATCTAATTACTAAAATTTAATTTCATAGAATTCTTCATTAGTCACTAGTGAGGGAGTGACACTAAAATGAAGAATAATGCTTTAGCACTAACTGATAAAAGAAAAGTTAATATATGTTATTTCTTTTAGTTATAAAACAGTTGACATAATGGTTCCTGTAAAAAGAAAGAAAATAAATACTGATGCGTTTTTTAAAAAAATATCCATAAATATGAAGGAATCAGTCTAAAACGAACAATGTCTCCACCAATTCAATTGAAATTTGTTACCGGTCAATTCCCCCCCCCCCCCAGGGCCCCTTATATTATGTTATGCATCTTTAGTTAAATGTCATAGCTGTAATTTTTAGTGTTAAAATATGCTGCATTATGAAAATTGATCACTCCCTCATTCCCTCATTTTTCAAATTTTATAAATTTATGTATTGAAACATTGGGAATATTTTTCAGGACCAATATTTAAAAAATAAAGTCCTTACGGATATCAATCTTCATAAAATGTTTCATTTGATTCCATCAGCTTTAATTTTCTGAACTTCGTAAGCTCAAAATGACTGTTTTTATGAGAATCATCCATGTATATATGTTGTCTAAATTAATGAAAAAATACCTATTAACCCTTTCACTACCAATTTTTTTTCTAAAAAAATGAAATAAGTACTTAAATACATTAGTTGCAATGCAAATATCAATAAAAATATGAAACAGGAAGAAAATTACAATGAATTATAAGTGATATCAAAGAATACCAGCACGACATGCATTCACAATAATACAAAGCATATTTAGCCCAAATGGTCATTTGAAACTGCTTGCGGGGCATATGTATCCGGTGGTAGTGAAAGGGTTAAGGTAACTAAAAGTTACTTGTTAAAAGAAGAATTAGACACATTCATTGTCAAACATACCTGGTAGTGATGTACTTATCCACTGGCTGATTTATGTACACATTGGGGGGAAAAGTTGTATTTTAAATAACTATTGACATGTGTCTTTTAACTCTAGAGTTGGGCAATGGGCTCAGAAAGGTTGGAACTACTGGTCTAGTTTAGGCATTATTAAAGGCATAATTTATGTAGAGTCCTCATTCCTTTCCAAGCAATAATAAGCACAAAAGAGTAACCATGCAACCATGAGTAGTTACTCTTTTAAAGTTCAGAATATAGTTTTGTTTATTCATTTTTTGTCTCTTGTGCCTGTGTACACTGCTGGCAGTGATAGTACATATGCATATCATCCATTTTTCTACCTTTACCACCGATTTCATTTACATAGTGTGCTATGCAATCCATATTAATGAAAATATTAGCAGTGATGTTTTTTTTTATGAATTAGAACTGAAGTAAATTTGCCCAAGTTGGTAACTATCCATTATTGTAAACGTAGGTTCAATGCAAATGACAGTTTTCTCATTTGTCAGAAACCATTATTGGCCACATCATTATTCAATTTTGAGTGGTATTAATGTAGCACAAAATACACTTTATGTATTTAACAAAATGAATCATTATTTATTTATTTATCAAAAATGAAGATTAAAATGTTTTATATTGAGGTAAAAAATGCTCAGTATATAATGATGTCATTTACTGCTGGTGATACATTCTTCAAGTTGAGTCTACAACAATACTTTGACTTCTAAATTACTTAACATTAAATATACCAACACTTAACATACAGCTATATCTACCATAGCTGATCAATTGGCTGGTTGTGGTACATAACCATACACTACAAGTATTACTTAAAATAAACAAAATACAAAATAAATCATCAAATGTATTCAATTAATAGAAAGAGTCATGAAGTCAAATTTGTAAAAGTGGTAAGATAACATGTGTATTTTCAACGCAAAAATTTATAACCAATCTTTGGATCGGTTAGTGGTATGCTTAGTGTTAGTCTAATTTATTGTAAAATTTTATGTTGATTGTGACTGAACTGTACATTCCTGCCCTTTTTTAAGGTGATATTTTATAATATGTGTGTGTATATTTGAATTTGAAAATAAATTGCACTTTAAAATAGGGCATATCTTTATGATTTATTATAGTATTGTGAGGTTATGCTACGAACTAAATGTTTGCTGTGCATATAGTTCTTTTAAAAAAAATAAAATTTTTAAAATTTTATAGTGACAAAAGAAAATGTATACCAGCAATCTTAATAAAAATCATATTTGCTCTTAACTAACATGAACAGTGCTGCTGTATGCAAGCTTAATGAATAACATAATAGGATACATTAGAACAAGTTGTTGTAGGTGGGTGGTGGTGGCATATCTTTGGGTGCCAATGATGTATATTGATAAAAAATAGATAATTTTTAGTGTAGCATCTAATTGTATGAACCATTCATCTTTTTTAGATTCAATTTAAATATTTTTTTTGAAGCATTTTTGATTTTAACCCATGCCAATCTTCTGTTTTTGAATTATAAATCTTTTTAATACGAAACTGTATTTTTTCTTCCTGAAAGCAGCTAATTGTATTTTCTTTATAATGCATGAAAAGTGAAGAAAATCTTTAGTGATACATAAAAAGATATACACTCCTAAAACTATCCGAAAAAAATACAAAAACAAAATTTCTAACTTTTTGAGTAATAATGTTTTATTGATTGATTGTGTTTCAGAAATGATTCAAAAAATATATGTTTTTAAAGTGTAAATTGATTTATGTACACAATTATTTTTAGTATTTTTTTCTATTTGTAATTTTTGTAATGACTAATACTGCCTTTTTCAACTAAGAGACTTAAAAAAATATTTTAGTCAATATTAACAACACTAGCTATATCTTTAAGGAAAAAACTATGAGGTGAACTTTTGATAAAAAATAATCAACATATTATTTTCCGGTGATCTATATAGATTTAATTCAGTGTTAAGTTTAAACATTTTTTAAAAATATATTTTGTTTGAAATCCATACCCAAAATATTTAGCTAATTATCTTATTTGATAATAAGCATTAAGCATTATCTCTTATGATGTGTAATAGGGCTAGTCATTTATGAAAGTTTTTGTTACAGTATGAAAATATTTTAAAAAGTCAAACTAGGGTGGAGGCTATGAAAGCTTTAAAAAAAGAGGCAAATTGGAACTCATTTACAAAAGTCATGAAAAAAAAAGACTGAATTTTGAGCATTTATGTTAAAAATCTGAAATGTTAGAGATTGCTCAAAAAGTTTTGTAAAGAAGAAATCTCACTACTGCCTCAACAAACAAAAACTGTTTAATTTAGTGAGGACCTTTTATTTTCTTTATTTCTTTAAACCTTTAAATTAGTTTTTAATTCATTGCACTTACAAGGAACTTAAACAGTATTTGAAGTGAAGTCATATTCTTGAAAAACACATTTTTAAGGAGCACTTATTTCTTATTGAAAATTTATAATGTTATGAGATTTCAAAGTGCTATCTTTGAGGAATTTTATTTTTAATGCTTGCTCTGTTAGGTAGACTTGAAAATCCGAAAATAATCAAAAAGAAAATTTCATAATTTGAGCTCGTAATTCCATACAAACTTTTCTTTCCTTCTTTCATCCTCTATAGAGCCTGTAGTTATTTCAATTCATTCTTTTCTTTCTTTCTTTTATTTTTTTTCCCCCGGATGAGTTATGTTTACGCTATGACGTTTTTCTTTATAGTCTCTGTTGTAAAACATGTTGATCAAAAGTTTATTCCCTGCTCAACTGGTTATGACAAAATTCTGCAGACTGCACGCAAAATAAAGCGAGCTTTACTATTTTGCCTTTTCAATGTATTATCTGAGTTAAAATATTTTATTTATGCTATTTATTTTCAAATTCATATTGAATTAAATACATTAGAATGTCTCACCAGCAGTTCTCTGTTTTTCATTATGTATCTGTATATATCTGTAAAAAATGTATTATTCTATTACATGCATAAAATAATGAATATTAACTTTAGAGTTAGTATGAAGTATCCAGTGATATCATCTTAACAATGTGTAATGTATCTTGTCATTGTATCCATATGTTGCACATCTTATTTAAAAAAAAAAAGAACTAAAGTGATATATTTTTGCCATACATTCTGTTGAATGGGATTGAGAGAATTTTTTTATGTGCATTTCAGTCTTGTTGATCAATCAATCTTAAATTCAAGTTTAGTAAGGAAAGTTTCATTTTCCTTCCTATGGTTTTTTCCAATGAATTTTCTGTCTCAAAAAAAAAAAAAAAAAAAACTCTTATTTGAATGTTTTGTATTTGTTTTGTGAATTTCTTTGTTATGCTTCATCAGATTTAGTCACATGTTCATATATTGCTTTGTTTTTTAAAAGTTTATTAGTACTACTGTTTCTCCTATTTGATTATTTATTATTTATATGTTTTCTAAATTTAGTAGAGGTTTTATTATAATATAATGTATTCTGCTGTAAAACACAGTTGTTTGCAGTTAAATTATTTGTCTATATTTTATCCATGTAAATATTCTTTTTGGGAGTAAAGAACACTATCACCAAAAGTGCTAATTTTTTAAACACAAATACCACAATCTTTAAATGCTGGAGCAATCTGAATGCATTTTTAACCATTAACATTTTGAATTATGTTTCCTATCATTAGCATTGTAAAATTAAGTATTGTTTTTGATATTTAATGTATGTGCACATGATATGAAGAAAGTTGCTATGAAGTCAGTAGGGTCAGAATCCAAAATTGGAGTTTAAAAGCGGTGTTTGCTTGCAATAATATTTAAAATATGTGATAGAGTAATGGGCACGAAAGTGCTCTGGACCCTTTCTAAAATTTCATTTTTTGTTTTGGCCTCGGGCCTTTGCATATTGCGGGTCATCGGTCGTTGACCAGGTTGATGTGAATAAAAATGTCATTGGTTTCATATGCTTCTTGATACTGTACTTACAGATGTGTTTTTTAAGTCTTTTTCTTTTGTATGATAAATCCTACTGAAATTTAATGGGTATTGATCTATCTGCAATCAGTAATTTGAATGATTCTTTTCTTATTTTTATTTTCATTAAAAAACTGTATATAACAGTTATGCTACTGTAATTGAAAGTTAAAATTGCTTTTTGAGAAATTCTTTTAGCATCTAACTAAGAATGTTTTCCCACCTCTGAAAATATGAAATTTTTTTTAACGCTAAGTCATTTTTTAAGAAAATCTAATAAAGCCATTTCTGTCAACCTCAGTTTAATGCCTTCCTGAAATGCCTAATCCCCCGGTTAAATAATTTTTCCATGTAAGGGTTTAAAGTACAGTTTTTGAAGAGACCATTTGATGTGTCTATGTTTAATGTACAATTTTATGTTTTGTTTTTTTTCTCTCTCTCACTGAAGCTGTTTTTGAATTTTATTTTCTTGTCTGTTTTATCAGTCAAGATCTGCTATTTTGAATTCTGCATTCAGAACTGCAGCTAACTTTCCTGGTGTCAGATCATGCTCACTCATTGTTGAACTTCATAGATTAGCTGAAATACACTCATGCTTACCACAAAGACAATAAATTGGAACTTTGCTTGTTATTTCAAGTAAAATTTTCTAATGCCTTCTAATATATCTATGCAATTAATCAAAGTCATATGTGCAGTGTGTTGTCTTGTACACTGTTGTGCAGTTTTTGTCAAGCAGCATCCCTCTCTCCTCTTTTGTTGACTCTTTTAAACTGAATTTGTTTTTAGCATACTTTTTCAAAGCTTTTCAATGTATATTACAAGAGCAAATTCATTAACTGAAAACACTATTCATGAGCTTTCCAAACGTAAGAAAAACCAATCAAATTATTTTTCTAATTCAACTAAAAATAATATCTTAAAACGTCTTTTGTACTTGAAAACAATTTTTGAGTTCGTCGTTTTTATGTAAAAGGTTAAAAAAATCATGGTTTCCATGTTACAAGTTTTTTAATTTTCATTGGACTTTTATGGATGTTTTGACCTATAAGTTAAACTTTCAACTCTGCTTTGAATGATTTATTAATTCAATATTATTAATTTTGAAATAAGCTGCCTAATTTCTTGTTAGGTGCAAGAAGTTATTTACTTTATGTTTTACATGCATAATGCTCAAAGTAGTGTTACCTAAATATATCATAGATACTTTTTTCATTTAATCATTCTTGAAAAATAATGTTAGATACAAATTTGCTATGAAAACTCCAGATTTGTGTCACAGAAGTTCCAGTAATGATTTCTTCAAATTGTAAAAATAGAAGTGTATAAAAACATAATTTCGTTACAAATTAAAAAAAAAAAAAAAAAAATGGGAAAGGTTTTCTTTTGGAGCAAATGCATTACCACAGCCTTTTTCTAGTTGGATGTCAATCATTTCAATTACAGTGGCAAAAATTATGCTTTTCTCTTCCTTTTACCAGTTTCGTTTCCTATAAGCATAATATACATCATATTCAACATGTTTATTCATTCAACACTATTTGTTTCTCCTTGAAATAATAATTACAAAACTCAGATTTAGATTTTTCTCCTTATAGAAAGATACTATTTACCAGCTATTCTTGTGAAGGATTTTCAAACAGATGAGTTGTGTGAGTGTAAAAATTAATAATCTTGGTCTGGTTTGTTTCAAATAATTTGTAAATTGTGTTAGGCAATATTTTGTTCGAAACTTTTGTATAACTCTTACCAATAGAAAAAAAAACAGCTTCCACGGACCCCAAGTTGATGATGTATGCCACTCAGGTGCTGTGGGAGTATGTCAGTATGATCATTCTTGCACTGAATCTACTAATGTCGTTTGGATATTTTGTTTGTGTGAAAAATTGATTTAAAAATTACTATAAATGAAAAAGCCTTTCATTGCTCAACCTTCATAAATTTAGATTAGACCTTTTATTTCACATTCGCTCTGATACATTGAAAATTTGCAATACACCGCCAACGCGTTCATTTTGATCCATGGACTGCAGTTTCGGGCTTATTAGGCCCTCATCAGCATGGAATACGAAAGTAAATGAGTTGGAGGCAAAAATCCTCTTATAAAGCAAAGAGAGCCGGAAAAACTGGTAGCTAATGTGAAATTAGAATACCAGCGAGCGACCACACATGAGAACGGTACAACTCGAAAATTTTAAGGCAGACCTCGGGATTGAAAATGTTTTGATGTTTTTGATAGTTAGAAAAAAAAATATTTGTATCAGAATTTAGTTTTAAAAATTATCTACTTGCATAGGTGGCAGAGCACAATGCTTTTCACCAATGGTTCTAATTCCATGCAATAATTAATTTGTTCAAAATGAAATTTACGCTTTAACTTTAAAAAATCCTTATTTTTGAGTGCTATTTGGAAGATCAAGGTATTGCATAAGAGTAGAGTTTTTTAACGAAAACATTCATTCATTGTTTATGTCAATCAAATTAAAAAAATCAAAAAAGTTTTTCAGTACAGTAAAAAAAAGAATTATTTAAAGAAAATTATGAATTTCGGGACACCTAAATATTTTTTGATTTGAATAAAAGTTCTTGTGAAATATATGGGTTGATAGGGGCAACTTTTTATGAACTTGATAATTTGAATTTCAAAAAAAATTTTTTTTTTTTTTTTTGACACACCATATTGGTTATATTCTCCTCATCTTGCTTCTTGCTAGTTTGGAATCTGCTTTAACCTGCGGGTCCTTTGGTGATCCTTAAGGGCACTTTCAGATTAAGCTGTTTAGGCAATTATGATGCACAAGATGGTCAGTTATTGAGCTACCACCAAAATATCTACATTTACTACTAAGTTTTCATAATTATATTTAATTTTTACCCTAATAATAATCTACTATGAAGCTAATTTGATATCAATAGTATGATAGTTTACTTTTGTTTTTAGGTATTTAGAGTTATTTCCTTTTGCGGATTTTTTTTCTTTTTCCCAACTAAAGAAGTGCCTACTTGAGTCTTTGAAATATTTGTGCTCTTTTCTTAAATTTTGTTTCTGTTCTTTTAATCTTACCTGAGTAGTTTCCAAAAGGAATGTGGCCAGGATTTGCCACATTTATCATCAGCTTGAATAAAATTTTATTTGTCTAAGAAAATGCTTGTCTCTAGTTTTTCAGTAAGGTTTTCTTTTCCTTTTACATTTGTTATTGGTTCGATCCATTCATGCATAAATTAAAAAAAAAAAAAAAAGCTAATGCAGAAGTTGAAAAATATATCACTTCTTGTGTACCACTTTTGAAGTGTTGTGTATTTTTGATGAACTATAATAGTTGCCATTAATATTGAGACGTAAGAAGTCATTTGAAATTAATTAAATGTTTGTTTGTTTCAAATGGAGCTGCGTTTAGCTTCTTGCCATTTGCAGACCTAGTGCATTCCCCAAATCGGCATCTACTCTTTCATGTGGCACCACCATCGGCGGGATACCATTGCCACAAGTATTTTTGACGCCCAGTTCCCCACTAGATGGAGCAATTAAATGTATACTTTCATAAATTGGTGGTTCTGCAAACACTCAACTTAAAAATTTCTCTAATCAGTTATAGTATGCCAAAAATTCATATTTATAAATGTTTTGATGCACTGATAATTTTCCCTGTGTCTTGGTGTGAACTAAATTTAAAAAGAGAAAATGCCTGTGTTACAACTTAATCATTTTTAAATCATTTTTCAAGTTAATAGAGGAAATTTATTTGATTTATAGCTTCAGCTTTATGCTGGCTTAAATTCTTGTTTTGTCTTTTGCTCATATTTGCATATAAAATAGTTATGAAAAGGTTTTTCTAGCAATTCTTTACTTTTTCTTTTTTGTTTTAGGTTACTATTACTATTATTATTTTAGTGTTAATTTTTGATATTTCTCATTCAATTAATTCCGTTTAGATATGTTTTTCCCTTACATATCTTCATAAATTGTCTATGAACATAATTTCCACCATGACAGTATAGATTAGCCTCAAGCCTTCTACAGTCATAAACTGTTGAATTAATGTTATTAGTGAGAGATTCTGTTATTAGTACCTGATAAATATATATTTTGATTTGTCATTTATAGAAATATCAAAGTTTAATTTTTTTAATCATAAATATTTTAATAGATGCTTAAAAGAAAAACATGTTACCGCAGAGTATATTTTTATGATAGATCTTTAAAACAATATACCAGTTATTTATGTTCACATAATCATTTGCTTGTATATATGTGTTCAGGATCAATAAAAACATTTATCCTAATTTAGTAGATCATCTTTGCTTTGACTTTTGTTTCCTTGATTATATTTGTTGATTTATTTTATTTTTTTAGGATCACTTTACACATATTACTAACTTTTGTAAAAAAAAAAAAAAAAAAAAAAGTGAAGAACTTAAATCAATGGAAGAGTTTTCGGGACTATTGACTAGTGCAAAGTCTAGAATGTTTGTAAATTAGAGCTTCGTAAAAATCACGTGTGATCTTTATTAACTTAATGGAAATGTTGAAAGGAAGGCTAACGTGCTCAAAAATCAGGTGAGGATCCACGGAGGAAGGGAAATCCGCCCTCCCCCCCAATTGAAATTTTGATAAATTATGAGAGAAATTCACCAAGCTTCTTCTCTCCCTTACATAACGTCGTCTCCAATTTTACGACTTAAATTCCAAAAATGTTCTAGGGTATAGAACCTCATACAATCGCGTTTTTAAGAAATTCACGAAACTTTCCGGAGAAGGGCCATCGAATCTCCCTGTCCCCCAATAGCATCAAAGAGCGTCAAAAAGTGCGTTTTTTCAAACAAAGTTGTCTGCGTAGAACATGCGAGCACCCCTGTTAACACGCGAAAATTAGTCAGCTTAATGACATATAACAAAAGCAAAGCTTGATCTTCGAACTTTATTTACCAAATGTCATTTTTGTACCAATCATTCTTCTTGCTTCTTTTATGTACTATACATAAACTGGTAAAAAGAGATGCCATCTTGATATTGCATCCCTTCTTTTGTAAGAAAAATAAAAAAGTACTATCGACGATCTGAAAGACAGTTAAAAGTAACTGTTGAGTCCTCAAAGAGAATCAAAAGTTGAAGTATTAAATGGAAGGATTTAAGACGAATGTTGCTTCAAATTAAAACGCTTTTGGAAAAATTTTAACGGAAATTGAACTATCTCGAAAATATTTTAAAAAATTCTGAATTTTGTTGCTCTCATTTCATCGTACCTCATTCAAAAGACGTAGTGAACACCCTCTTCCGCAGTTGGAAAGAATTACCTACTTTCCAAAATTCATCTCAAAATACCTTAGCTGTTACAATTCTGCTCATTTAAAGGATTTCCAATCTTATGCACGGCAATGCAGTAAAATCTGAAAGTCGTTTTATCACACCTTCAGCAGTTTTGATGAATTTCTCATATTTCTTTTTCAAATGTTGGGTAGTAGGTGTGCTTGCAAAAATATAACAAGAAAACTAGTTTTTGTCATTCTGCAAACAACTTTGCTTACATTTTTTAGAGAATGGTACTAAAATGTTTAGGAATGTTGAACAGCGTTTTATTTGAGGGGCCAGGGGGAAAAAAGATGAAAGTAACTTTTTCGTCAATTTTGAGATATTAGCGCTATCTAGGGACTATGAAGGAGTAATATCATCTGGTAGAACAACAAGGGCGAAAAATGATGAGAATCGACCGAAATGTGCATGAGAACTCTATTAACTACATAAGGAGTTACGAGAAATCAAACTTTGTTCTTCGTTTTTCTCGAAATCGCTTTTTGGTCACTTTCATCTTTCTTCCCCCTGGCCCTTTATGTACTTCATAGAAAAACTGATCAGTGATCATAAACTCAACTTATCTAATACAAGTGAGTGATAAAGTCGAAGATAAAAAAACATATCTACTTCTCATCCTTGCCAATGTACAAAAAAATCCCTGTCATTTCTGTATATGATATGGCTAGTATCGTACATAGACTAAGGTGCGCTCCCCCCCCCCCCCCCGCAAGACTTGTAAGTGCGCTCCCCAACCCTCCACGCACCTGTTAAACTATAAAAAATATTTTACCCTAGTAGTTTATTGTGCTATTTTCCTACCCCCACTATGCGCCTTCAAACCTCGTGCTCCGCCGGACTTAAACCCCCCGCATCGTGGGGGTACTATGTACGCCACTGGATGTTACTATGATTAAAGACATACATTAATTCATATTTTAGGATTATTATTCATTGACTATGACTAGTCAATACGCTTTTGAATAAAACTGTATCATATTCAATATCTTCTGAAAATAAGGAAAAGAGGAGGTGAGTTAATAACCGGTATCAAATTTTGGAAATCATTTGCATCCCTGATCATCCCCTATTGCTATATCTACACGGTGAAGAAGAGGCACTACCTAAATGCTGAGGGCAATTAATTATGCATGAATTTTCGTGACTACGGAAAGATGACCTGTTCATTGTGAAATAGGCAGGATCAGCGATGAAACTATTTTTTTACTTGTCGAGTTCGCTGAAATTAAAACTGCCGGCGTGATCTCTGATGTAGTCAGAGGGCTACGGGAAAAGAAACTGCATTTTGTGATAAAAGCATGAAACTTGGTAGGTTTGTAGACAATGTATAAAAAATCATTTTTAGAAGGGGAGCCAATCGGAAATCCCCCCCAAACCCCTCTTAGCGGCCATTTTTGGTCAAAAACTAGAAATTTAGCTTTTTTGTAATTATGATTATTATTTTCTTCTTAAAACATTGGCTATGTCATAACATCGGCATTTATAGTATTTTTTATCGTTTAAAGCTCCACTTAAAGACTAATTTGAAAAATAACCACCCAAAAAGTGCTTTTTTTGGCAAATCGATATTTTTTAAGAATAAATTCGTGGAAGTGAATTCCCTCCCCCCATAAATGCATTAATGGTTTAAGAATGTAAATATACATTAAATTAGTGTTAAATCAAAGTAGGGTGCCGGTTATCCGGATCCTAATTGACCGAACTGTCCAATTATCCGGTCATGATACCTCTCATTTTTATGACTAAGCACACATCATCGAAAATGTTCCCCAAGGGTACAGAAGCATAAGAACTTGAGGGAAAAGTTAATGTCAAGATAGCATAATTCTAACAAAATGAAATTTAAAGTTTCAATTTCAGAAATTTTAAAGTTTTAGTTTTAAATTTATTTTTCCTCTTATTTTTATTATTGTTGCCGTTGTTGATTTTTTTCTTCAAATATGGTAGTTCATTAGATGACGAATATTTTCCAGTGACTGTTTATCATTGGTAACATGGTCATTGTTCATATGTTCCCGTAAATGCTATTTATATGGATCGAGATTAGGAAAGATGGTCATATTTTTACAAGTTACGGTTTCTCATAGTCTGTGGTTTTACATGTTCAAAAGTATTGTTTTAAATGCATTTATTTTAATTTCGTTTAAGTGTCTGAAAGTTTAAATAGCAAGTACCCGAAAAAACGTTGTTTTTACCAAAATTATTACAACAGATATTAACGGGAATAAATTTATTTTCTGTCCGAAATTAACGCCAAAAAATCTATTGTGCCCTGCAGCAAATTTAAATGCATCAGATTCATTTTATTGCCGTGTTTGTTTTACTGCCGCTATTCATCAGATTCATTTAAATGCATCAGAATAAAATGGCTCCCCTTTTAAAATGTTTATAAATATATTGTCTACATGCATACCAACTTTCATAATTTTATCACAAAATGCAGTTTCCGGCTATATTTTGAACCATAGCCCCTCTACTACTATGTTACCTTTAATGAAATGAAAGTGTCTGTTTCCGCTTCCAATTCACACGCCATCTCTTCATGCTCAAGCTTTAGTGCACTGACACTAATATGGATATTTTGCTTCTGAGGATGTACCAGTAAATTAAAACTGATTGACAGGTACACTGTTTTTAGCCCAGATAATACGCTACGATTTTTTTTGTAGCTCGGCAGTTGACATGCTAAAGGGCCATAAATGATGTCACAGCTTTTTAAAACAATTTCTTGATCCTTAAAACAATCCCTTTATCACAAATGGTCTCTCTGTTTGTCTCATATCACGTTGTTTTAAATAAGAATATTGTGTCAAAACAAATGTGATGTCACACTTCTTGGTACCTTACCCCTTGTCAGAATTTCACGACACCCCCGTTCAAAGAGTGACATCATTTGTGGTGAACCCCTAAAAGAGAAACTTTTTGCTTTAAAGAAATAATTCTTTTTGTAGTTGTTGCAGTTTGCCAAGTGAATGGATAGTTTCGTTTTCAAAAATTCATAGCATTTATATTTGGTACTTGTCATTAAAAACATTTTCATTGACTCGTAAAATCATTCAAAAAAAAAACCTTTGAAAGCTTTATTGGTTTTGCTCCAAGTTTTTGAGGGGTTAAAAAAAAGAAAATGCAGCAAAATCCAGTAAGTGAACACGTTAAACCAGTAGGCGAACACAAAAACTTTTTCTAGTGGTTTCCTTTATGGAATTGTATAAAAGGAAGTTGCTGTTACTCATTTCATATCTAAGAAAACACTTATGACCTCCCGCCCTTTTTTAAACAAATTATGAACTGTTCATTTTGTAAGCGGTTTTTCGTCTTTCTAATCTGGCCACCCTTTATGAAACAACTTGAAATGTCATGGTAGCTGTACATTGATATTTTATATAAATATAGCTTAAATCAATTAGCTTCTTACATATGCATATCGTAATGGATAGTTGCAACATGTTTTTTATCTTCAGCTAGTTGTTGCTTTTATAATAATGTTTGATTTAATTTCATTTTAGTGTTTTTAATGCAATTCTGTACTTGGTGTTTTATTTGTAAGCATTTTTTCTTGAGTAACGGGACTTTTTGTAATTTGAATTTCAACTATTGCATAAGGCGGAAAGTAATTTCTGTCAACAAATTTATTTGTTATTGAAAGCATTGATCAAATTTGAAGCTTAAATTTGCATCTAAGTATTTTTGTGAGTGACAAAATGGCAACTGCATAACTTCTGATTGTGATGAGAAAAACCGTAATTTTCACCTGAAAAATGTCGTGAAGAAGTAAAATTGTTGAGTAAGAAGTAAAAGGCTGTAGTTTCATTTATTCATCAAGGTAAAAAATTGTTATCCAAGGTTAAGATTGTTACAAATATTTGGTTTTATTTTCAGATTAACATCAACTTGCTTTTAATTGGGTGTTTAGCTGTAATGTTTAGAATTGGGATCATTGTATGACATGACGGCCATAGAAGTATTTTTTCAATGTAAAGTGTGCAACATTTTGTTTTTGATTACTATAATTTGTCGTATTAATTTTATTTTCATATTGTATTTCATTACTCATGCACCTTTTGAGTCTATAACAATTTTTGCAAAACTATTCATGCGTAATTTGAAAAGTCAAAGATTTTGTTTAATTTGCCCCATATTTTGACTGAAATTGCATGCATTTGTTTTTTTCTTTGAAATTTAATCTAATCAAAACTGCAGTTTTGCCTTGCATATTTTGCTAAAAAGAATTTAAATTGCTAAAAATTGAAGAATAAAATTAGCTTTAATTAAACTATAAAAATATACAAAAGTTTTCACTGCATTGGAGATTGCATGATTTAGTGAAAACGCAAAGAATATTTACAAAAACTGCAATGAATTCGTGAAAATACAAGGTGTTTACAGAAACTGCTCATAAAATGCTGATCAAAAGTTCTTTATTTATTGTGCATGTTTTTCATGTACTGGATTGGTTTTGGTGATAAATTGAAAAGTAGTAAACTTTGGTCCTTCGATTTTTCTATGCTTTTACACTTTAGTGGGAAGCGTGGTGGATTACTATTTCAGTGTTTGACATATTAGACAATAACCAATCGCTAATGAAGTCGCCTTTGATGGTTCTATCAAATGGGTAACCCATGGCTTTTCTGTCTGGGTACAATTCATCTTTTACTCCACAATAGCTCACAGAATCTGTGCAGGTGAGTTTATCTTTAAGCTGTCCAACCTGCAAAATACAAAATTGTAATCAGTTTTTTGTTCAATTAGGTTTATATTGAATCCGTAAATTGTTGGTATGTTCTTTCTAACTATCGCAAGTATTTTCAATTGATTTAAGTAGAAATGGTCGACTAACATCAATGCGGTAAGACTATCTCAAAAGTAATCTGATTTTTGCAAATTTATTAGAATGCTGTAGAATCTAGTATAGTTTTACGTTTTATCGCTCGATCTTCCTGGAATTCGCGCATGCGTCATGTCTCTTCTGGTTTTCTCAAAATAGGGGGAATGTACACATATGTATGTACAAAGTGCCATGTATGTACAAAGAAATGAATTCGCTAGCTTGAGATGCTTTTAATTGCTGTCAGACATAATCATTTTATTGTACACAATGACATTCATGTTTTATAATATTTTTAAAACTTATATGTTTTTTTCTAATTCCCTTTCCGCTCATTTTTCCCGTTAAGTTTTGAACCCCCTCCTCTCTCTAGATTTTCCTCTTTTATTCTCAACTTTGATTTTATATCTTTAACAGTTTTTCAGTTATTCAAACAATTTTAATTTTTACCCAGTACATGTTATCTTTAACTACAATAAAGTAGAAAACGCAGCTATTTGCAAACGTTGATAAAATATTTCATTTTAAAACAATTGTGGTCTTTTGTTTACTTAATTTTTAATGTTCTTTTTTACGCTTAAGCATTTTGCGTATGCTAAGTTGCTTTTAAAACTAGGACCGAATTTTTAATCCCTTTTCAAACTGCTGAATTTGCTGTTAGTTTCTCGAAAAGATTAATATTTTTTTTTGTCTGACTCTGAAGATTGTTTTTAGACAAAACATAAATGTTGACGAGCAGATAAATCTATGTCTTTATGAACTATAGAAGTTATAACTAAATTATGCTAAATATAAAATATTCACTAGTTAATCCTACTAATATTGAATTACAGTATTATTCTTTCCTGAAAAATACGGAAATATACTTATCTAAGTTAGTACCACATACACGCTAGAAGTGTTAATCTAGTTTTCGTTTAACGTCAATTAGGTTTTTGGTTGTTTGATTTCTTTGTTTTTTGTTCACTACTATTTGAGTATTTTAACTTGAAATTCGAAAATTCGAATGCTTTTACTGTACTGTTCCTTTCATGACTGATTGGATCTTGGAATATATATATATATATATATATATACACTGAAGTGACAAAAGTCATGGGATACCTCTTAATATCGTGTCGGCCCTCCTTTTGCCCGGCGAAGTGCAACAACTCGACGTGGCATGGACTCAACAAGTCGTTGGAAGTCTTCTGCAGGAATATTGAGCCATGCTGTCTCGATAGACGTCCATAATTGTGAAAGCGTTGATGGGGCAGGATTTTGGGCACGAACAGACCTCTCGATGGTGTCCCATAAATGCTCAATGGGATTCATGTCGGGCGATCTAGGTGGCCAAATCATTCGTTGGAATTGTCCAGAATTTTCTTCTAACCAATTGCGAACAGTTGTGGCCCGGTGACATGGCGCATTGTCATCCATAAAAATCCCATCGTTGTTTGGGTACATGAAGTCCATGAATGGCTGCAAGTGATCTCCAAGTAGCTGCACATAAGCATTTCCAGTCAATGTTCGGTCCAGTCGCACTAGAGGACCAAGTCCATGCCATGAAAAAACAGCCCACACCATTACGGAGCCACCACCAGCTTGAACAGTGCCTTGCTGACAGTTTGGGTCCATGGCTTCGTGGGGTCTGCGCCACACTCGAACCCTACCATCGGCTCTTACCAGCTGAAATCGTGACTCATCGGACCAGGCCACGGTTTTCCATTCATCTAGGGACCAACCGATATGCTCACGTGCCCACGAGAGTCGCTGCAAGCGATGTCGTTCTGTCAGTAAAGGCACTCGAGTCGGTCTTCTGCTGGAATAGCCCAAGAAATCCAAATTTCTCCGCACAGTTCTAGCAGACACGTCCATTGTACGTCCCACATTGATTTCTACGGTGATTTGACGCAGTGTTGCTTGTCTGTTAGAATTTACGACTCTTTGCAGACGTCGCCGGTCTCGATCTTTAAGTGCAGGCGGTCGACCACTGCGCTGTCCATGGTGGGATGTTATGCCTGAAATTTCATACTCTCGGCACACTCTTGACACAGTGGATCTGGGAATGTTGAATTCTCTAACGATTTCCGAAATGGCATGACCCATGCGTCTAGCTCCAACTAACATTCCGCGTTCAAAGTCTGTTAATTCACGTCGTGCAGTCATCATCACGTTAAAACCTCTTCACATGAATAACTTGAACAGAAATGAAAGCTCTGTAAAAGCACTGCGCATTTATACCTGTTCTATGCGATGCTACTGCCATCTGAAAATTTGCATATTGCTATCCCATGACTTTTGTCACTTCAGTGTATATATATATATATATATATATATAATCCTTGTATTTATATAAAATGGGAGCCTATTGGTCACTGTAGACGAACTTAAATTTAAACCCATTTGAAAAAAAAATTCCCCCGACAGCGTCGTGGTGGAAATACTATTGATTTGCGTTTTACCTAATGATACATGAAGGGAAAGGATTATTTTAACTCTGCTAGTAGGTTGCCGGCAGTTACTTTTTTGAATTTTTACCACGGCCAAAAAAAGCTCAGATTTTGTTGCTCTTGAAGAAAAACTTACCAAATCTTTCAAGTGATCTGTAACCATCACAAAGAGATGGAACTTCATTCCTTTGTCATTTCCTTTTGGAATAAGGAGGTGGTCTGGCCATCCACAGCTGGCAATATTCAGTGGTATGCTCATTTGCTCCTTCACCAGACAACAGTTCTCTGAATTTGCGCTCGGATGAAATGGTCACGCTGAACTCTTTGATGAGCGAGTTATATTATTAACTCCAGGC
This sequence comes from Uloborus plumipes, assembly GCA_038373865.1. Classification (NCBI taxonomy): domain Eukaryota; kingdom Metazoa; phylum Arthropoda; class Arachnida; order Araneae; family Uloboridae; genus Uloborus; species Uloborus plumipes. Next base: position 50,812 of record JAXGGA010009493.1, read on the forward strand.
TCCACTAAGTATAGAAAAACATAATTATATTTATATTTCCTTTAAACTAATTAAAGTTATTAAATACTTAGACCTAAGCAAGTTTATTGTTGTGATTCTAGTTATAAACTACTTAGTTTATTAAAAATAAAAAATTCTGGGAGATCTTATTGAAATAAATTAACACAAGACTGATGAGTAAAACGGTTAAAGAAGGAAGAATGTAAAGTTTTGGATTTCGAAATGTTAAAGTTACAAAAAATGCATTTCAAAAAAATAATTTTATACTGTGTAAGTTTCCTTCTATAAGTAAGTAAGTTTTAGTCGATAAAAACTTATTTC
>JAXGGA010009494.1:0-51131 GCA_038373865.1 Uloborus plumipes
TTTTGAAATTCAGACAAGGTGTGGCAGTGACCATTTTTGATTTTCCTAATTTTTTTATGTGTCAAAGTAGGTCATGAGAAATAAACATTATGAAGTTCGTAGCCCCCCAAAAAATTTTGTTCGCTCGGTAAAAATTCCCAAAGTTTGATGTTATGCAGCGCTTTTTTGGTAAAACGGCTGAAAGACGCATTTCAGTGCATTGTAGTTTTTTACAGAAACGCCACCCCATGGTTATCTTTACATTTATTGATTGTACAGTGTGTAGTTATGAGGACTCCATAGTTATTTGGGTTGGGGTGTGTTGCTTTCTTTAGTTAAGGGGCCTCAAAGTATGGTTTTTAGACCATTTTCGCTCGACTTTGAGCTGCGTTATTTCCCCCCTAAAAGCAACCAGCCTAAATTTTCTTGACATGTACTGAAAATTTATACTATGAAGAGAATATGTGGTACGAAAATTGTTTAATATCTTATTGCTTTGAAGAGAAAAAGACTTAGACATTTTTCAAATTTTTAAAATTTGCGGTTTTTTAATCGCATTTAACTCAAAACAGCAACTCTAGAAAAGAAAAGCTTTTATGGATTATGGAACCTGCAGATGAGTAGAATAACGTAAAAAAGAAAGTTGCGTGGGGTCTCGTCTCGTTTTCAAGAAAATAATTTTTTTTTGTAGCTCATTTCAATGCTTTTTTCTCATAGTAAAATGTTTCCATCAAGTAAGCCAGATCTGCTTAAACTCTAAGTATATAGTAATGATATTTTTTAATTTGTATAGGGAAAGAGAAAAAGACTAAAAATACTTAATTTTGTCTAAATTTTTTATAATTTTTAGTTTTTTAATTGCAATTAACTCAAAAAACGTGAAATCCTGAGGCTATTATTGAATGCACATAAAACTAGCTTTGAAATATTGAAAAAAGTAAATTCGGTGAGGTATCTTCAGATGTATTCTAGTGGGAGGTCACAGTGACCTCCCGAAAAATTTCATGATCGAAAAATTTTGCCGATGATTCGGCAAAGTTGGAAACAAAACTGTAACATTGAATTTTTTTTTTACATGTTATGATTATTTTTTTATATTATATGATACCTGCATATGTGTAAAACGACGTACAAAATAAAGCTGCCAGCGATCTCTTCTTAGTTTACAGAAAAAAAATGTAGCAGATTTTAATACGTTCTCCCGCAGTAAAATGTGTCCAGTATGTAGGTCAGATCTGCTAAAACTTAAAATATATGATATTAATTTATGTATGTGTGTATAATAATTTTTGAGTGTATAGTAATTGTGAAAAAAAAAATCACAGCACTTAATTGTGTCTGAATTTTTAGAACTTTTAGCTTCTTATTGCAACTATATATCAAAAAACGATAAATCGTCACTGAGGGAATTATTGAATTTACATACTACTAGCTTGCAATGACTAGAAATATTCGAAAAAGTAAATACTGTGAGGTATTTTTAGGCTCCCCAATGGGAAGTCAAAGGAGGTCACTGTGACCTCCAGAAAAGTTTCATATTCGGAAAATTCTTCTGAAGATTCAGCAACTTTAGAAACAATACTGCAACATAGAATTTTTCTATTTACTTTTATTTTACATGTGGGCTTAATCGTATTTTATCATTCGGAAAAATTGGGAAATCCCTTTGACAAATTAAGAGCATCTTCTTGAGAAGTATAAGATACTCATGGGTACTGGAACTTAAATTTTTACCGAATACGATCAAGCACACGTGAGAAAAATGTATAATTAAAAAATCTCAATATTGCAATAGTTTCCAAATTTGCCGAATAGTTAGCAAAATTTTTCGATCATGAAATTTTTCGGGAGGTCACTGTGACCTCCCACTAGAATACATTTGAAGATACCTCACCGAATTTAGTTTTTCCAATATTTCAAAGCTAGTAATATGTGCATTCAATAATAGTCTCAGGATTTCATGTTTTTCGATTTAATTGCAATTAAAAAACTAAGAATTACAAAAAAATTAGACAAAATTAAACGTTTTTAGTCTTTTTAGCCTACTTTCCCGTTAAAAATAAAAGAGACGAAAAAAGCATTAAAATTGGCTTAATGCATCTAAAAAATGTCGCCAAGTCCAAAAAATATCGCCAAGTCCAAAAAATATCGCCAAGTTCAAAAAATATCGCCAAGTAAAAAAAAGTCAAAAAGAAACAAAAAAATGAAATAAATATCGAGAAATTAAAAATTTGAAAGTAGGGTATTGAGATGGGGAATTTGTGTGTCGGTCTGTCGGTCGGTCTGTCGGTCGGTCTGTCGGTCTGTCTGTCCCCCCTAATAACTTTTGAATGAACATTCCGATTTGGACAAACTTTTTTTTGTTGGAAAGATCTCGGCGAGTACAGCTCATTCCCATATTTGATTTTTCGATTTGAACAATTTTTGGTTCAAATTTGAGCCGTTCAAACAACCGGTCCCGCGATACTAACTTTTGAATGAACAGTCCGATTTTAACAAACTTTTTTTTGTTCGAAAGGTCTTTTCAAGGATACTTCATTCCCGTATCTACATTTTCGATTTGAACAATTTTTCGTTCAACATTGAACCGTTTAAACAAGCTGTCACCTCTAATAACTTTTGAGTGAACAGTCCAACTTAAACGAGCCCAAAAAATATCGCCAAGCCTAAAAAATATCGCCAAGTCCAAAAAATATCGCCAAGTCCAAAAAATATCGCCAAGTCCAAAAAATATCGCCAAGCCCAAAAAATATCGCCAAGTCCAAAAAATATCGCCAAGCCCAAAAAATATCGCCAAGTCCAAAAAATATCGCCAAGCCCAAAAAATATCGCCAAATCCAAAAAATATCGCCAAGTCCAAAAAATATCGCCAAGTTCAAAAAATATCGCCAAGTAAAAAAAAGTCAAAAAGAAACAAAAAAATGAAATAAATATCGAGAAATTAAAAATTTGAAAGTAGGGTATTGAGATGGGGAATTTGTGTGTCGGTCTGTCGGTCGGTCTGTCGGTCTGTCTGTCCCCCCCTAATAACTTTTGAATGAATATTCCGATTTGGACAAACTTTTTTTTGTTGGAAAGATCTCGGCGAGTACAGCTCATTCCCATATTTGATTTTTCGATTTGAACAATTTTTGGTTCAACTTTGAACCGTTCAAACAACCTGTCCCGCGATGCTAACTTTTGAGTGAACAGTCCGATTTCAACAAACTTTTTTTTGTTCGAAAGATCTTATCAAGGATACTTCATTCCCGTATTTACATTTCCGAATTGAACAATTTTTCGTTCAACATTGAACCGCTCAAGCAAGCTGTCACCCCTAATAATTTTTGAGTGAACAGTCCGATTTAAATAAACCTTTTTTTTGGTCGAAGGATCTCAGCAAGGATACTTCATTACAGTATTTAAATTTTCAATTTGAACATTTTTTCGTTCAACATTGAACCGTTCAAGCAACCTTTCCCCACCTAATAACTTCTGAGTGAACCATCCGAATGGAATAAACTTTTTTTTGTTTGAAAGATCTCGGAGAGGTTCATTCCCTTATTTCGCTTTTTGGTTTGAACCATTTTTCGTTCAATATTGAATCGTTCAGAAAAAAATTTAACATTAGCGCCTACGGGGAATTTAAGTTGAATGTTGATCCTGGAACTTAAAGTCGGATTTCCTTCAAACTAACTTTGTAAAAAAAATGGTTTTGATAAATAATGTTTGTAAAGTACTTTTCTGAATAATCTTCTGTGAGGACTCTGATTCCGACTCCGACTCCACAAACATGGCGGAACTGCAGGCTCAGAAAAAAATGACTGACTGTGCAGACGATTTTTTGTTTATTTATTCATTTGTGTTATTGTATTTATTACTATTATTTTTTTTTGGCAGACGATTTTTTTTGTAACAAAAGTGTTTCATTCACGAGGGCATTTTATTCTTTATTTATATTTAACAACTGGCAACGGTTTAAAAGTGAAAATCGAGACATTTTATCGACGGACGAGTTTTTTTTTCCTTTCTTTGATAAAATGTGTTTTGATGTACTTTGTACTTTTAATTTTTTTTTTTTTTTTTTTTGAAAACGATTGAGGAATTTTTCTGCGGAAGAACTGTAACAGTTACATTCTTTAAAAGGTGCGATAAAACTTCATTTATTCATTTATTTACTTTTTATGTCTCTATTTCATCTGATGAGAGGGGTATATTTTGCTTTTAGAAATCAGCTTTAAGTGCTAAAAAGGTATGTTTGACATAATGTTTAGTCTCAGATGATCAGGAGAATAATGATCAGATGCTAGAATGCCGATGTCGATGTACGGGAAAGTAGGCTCGTTTAGTTCTTGACAGAACTTCTTGTTCTCTTTCCCTATACAAATTTAAATATATCATTACTATATACTTAGAGTTTCAGCAGTTCTGACCTACTTGCTGGACACATTTTACTATGAGGAAAAAAAGCATTAAAATGAGCTACAAAAAAAATTATTTTCTTAAAAACGAGATGAGACCCCATGCAACTTTCTTTTTTACGTTATTCTACACATCTGTAGGTTCCATAATCCATAAAAGCCTTTTTTTTTCTAGAGTTGCTGTTTTGAGTTACATGCGTTCAAAAAACCGCAAATTTTGAAAATTTGCAAAATGTCTAAGTCTTTTTCTCTTCAAAGCAATGAGATATTAAACAATTTTTGTACCACATATTCTCTTCATAGTATAAATTTTCAGTACATGTCAAGAAAATTTAGGCTGGTTGCGTTTAGGGGGGAAATAACGCAGCTCAAAGTCGAGCGAAAATGGTGTAAAAACCATACTTTGCGGCCCCTTAACTAAAGAAATCAACACACCCCAACCCAAATAACTATGGGGTCCTCATAACTACACACTGTACAATCAATAAATGTAAACATAATCATTTGGTGGCGTTTCTGTAAAAAACTACAGCGCACTGAAATGCGTCTTTCAGCCGTTTTACCAAAAAAGCGCTGAATAACATCAAACTTTGGGAATTTTTACCGAGCGAACAAAATTTTTTGGGGGGCTACAAACTTCAGAATGTTCATTTCTCATGACCTACTTTGACATATAAAAAAATTAGGAAAATCAAAAATGGTCACTGCCAAAATTTCCCTTTTTTGTTTGATTTTCAAAATAATGGCTCTTAAGTAAAAAGAAATCTCCTGGAGAAATTTTTTTTAAACCTGCAACTTTTAGTCATTCTAAGATCTAGTTGCGCACTAGAAGGGATAAACAGTAATAAATCCTTGTCCTTGTCTTGATTAGAGGAATTGGGGTTAGAATCTTGATTTTTCAAACAGTTTCCTTCAAATAAGTTTGAATTATAACAACAGAACAAAGTGTTCCGATTCACCCCGCATTTTTTTCCCTATGGCATTTTTCAGAATTCTTCATATTTATAACACAATTTATAAAAAATGTAAATTCTAATGTGGTATTCTGTTGTTCAGAGACATGTATAATTGAAACATACCACTCTTAGGTTTAAAATATAAGAAGGTTTGTTCTTGCATATAAAGTTTTGCAGTCTATGAAAATGTGATGTTTTCTAGCATTCCACGTGCAGCCCTCCTTAGAAGCCAGTAGCGTTGCAAGATTGACAAAAGTAATTTTTTCCTACTTCCTATGATCTTACCTTTCTAAAAAAAATAATGGCGAAAAATACCCTATAGTATATTTATGAAGAATTTCTTTGTACGGTCGGGAAGTTTTGTTCCGATTAACCCCGCTGTTCCTATACACCCCATTTTACGGTACAGTAAAATCAGTGGCGTACATAGCGCCCCCGCAACCCCCGCGGCGCGGGGGGGCGCAAGAGGTTTGAGGGCGCCCGATCCAGAAAAATAGCACTAAAGGTTACACGGGGAAAATATTTTTTACATTTTAATAGGGGGAGGGGGGCGCATTTACAAATCTTGCTGGGGGGCGCACCTTAGTCTATGTACGCTACTGAGTAAAATGATTTATTTCCAGGGTCGTTGTGTTTGATGAAAGCAATTAGTTTTAGAGGGTAAGCGCATGCAGATCACAATTTCTTGCATAAAAATTGAAATTAGTTTTGATTAATTAAATGATATTAAAATAGGATGGCTAATTTAATTTCTAACACTTACATATTGCTCAATGATGCTATCAGGTTGATTATTTTAGCACCCACATGACATTCGTTTTAATTTTTAATTTCTTGTAGGTTAGGATCATTTCTTAACAGTAGAAGACTTCATCATTTGAATGTATGAAAACGGAAAGGAAAGTGTTTTTAAGAAATCTATTGAAAAATTTCTATTAGTGTGTTATGATCTAATAATATTTACTGAACGCAGCTATTAAGCATATAAAGCGTATTTAAAAGATACCTATTAGCTCAAAAGTATAAGGAAGCATTTTACGGCTGTATATTTTTATATCTTATCTACATATCTTATATTATTGAAGAACGTAAACAATGATTACATTGTGTGCAAAAGGTTTAATCTGAATTTCCAGCTCTGAAAATAATAAAAAAATAAAATTATATGTATGCTGATTACTTTTTTGTTTTCATTTTCGTTTAATTAATTGAACTAAAATGGCGAATAATCTTTGTTATTAGTTAACAATTTTATCTTAAAGTTGCTCAGATTAAATAAGGAAGATAAAATATACCAAGAATAAAAATTTCCATGGTAACTGGCACCTTTTAAAAGAGACCTTTTTCTATCATTTTATTGAAACTAGATTTAGCTCCGCCGGTAAGTTAACCTCTGACATTGATAATAGGGGCATTTCACGGTATTTGTGACATAGGGGTGTCCGTACCAAACCTTTTAAAAAGTGTAAAATTCTTATACACTGCGATGCAAAAGTTTAGACAAAATGCAAATATGTGAATAAAAAGAAAACTATTCAACGAAATGCTTTCAAATTTCTACTGCAAGTACACAATATGGTCTCAAATACGTGTCTGGAGTTCTTATAACTATAACTGGAATCAAATTTTGGATATTACAAAAGAAATTTTTTTACATTGTTGCAAAAGTTAAGACAATAGCCAGATTTTATGCAAATATCCCTTGAAATGTGATTGGTGGAGGAAATGCGGGACTGTATTATTCATTTATAAAGTGCAGAGATTGCTGAATAAATAATCAAAATCTCAAAAGCTCTTTAGTTCGCGTGTAAAGAAGACGAGAAAGTTTGGAAGTCGAAATTTGAAAATGAACGTACTTTGCTAATCTTTCGTATTTTAAATCGGTCCTAGTATGGTAGTACATTGTTTTTTACTGCCTGGAGAGCAAATTCAGACATGCGTATCGATCAAAAAGGCCAAGAAAAATTACATTTCTTAAGGATGAATGAATGGAAAAAACGGCTCCGACTGACGATTCGCCCCTTAATCCTACAAAACCAACTTGGGTCAAAAACAGCACGTGACAGCATAAGTAGATGAACAACTGAATCGGAATGCATAAAAAAACAAAGAATTGTGCTTGAGCCTTATCGGACAGAGTGTTCCAAATAAGCCAGATTTTATTGGTAAAAGCAGCACAGCATATGATCATTGGATATTTCTCAAGTCCCGCGAGAAGAATTATAAATCCATCTAGGCCATCCCAATTTTAATAATTTTTATCAAAGAAAGTACCATTCATTTTTTAGTCACGATGATACATATGCTGCTTTTCACATTAAAATCTGGCTTATTTGGGACACTCTGTCCGAAAAGGCTCAAGCACAATTCTTTGTTTTTTTTATGCATTCCGATTCAGTTGTTCATCTACTTATGCTCTCACGTGCTGTTTTTGACCCAAGTTGAAGTTTTGTAGGATTAAGGGGTGAATCGTCAGTCGGAGCCGTTTTTTCAATTCCTTCATCCTTAACCCATTAATGCCTAGCGTCCCTTTTTAGGGACGGTCCAAAAGTGTGTCTGCATTTTCCAAAAATGATCATTTCAACAAAATAATTGTGTTCAATTATTACTTTGGTATTGCTTCAATTCTGTATTAACAGATTGCAGCACATAACCGCTGTAAAGTGTGATCTGTAGCCATTTGATAATGATCTCTATTAAAAATTACATCGTTTACAATCTCAAGAACAAAAGGCTAAGTTTTTAAAGTTATTAACAAGTAAATTTGTCTGTGTTTGATAGATGTGTTACTTTGATCGATGTTTTAGTTTACCTTTTTTTGCAATTTTGTAAATTTTAAATTTTTTTAGGATTTTATAGCAATTTAAGAACGTCCCTAAAAAGGGACGCTTGGCACCAAAGGCTGCATTGTTTAATCGTTGCTGATTTCTTACTTAGAATCTATAATTTATATCAAAAGAAGTTAGTAAATGTTTCTAGACTGAAAAACAGATAATAATTGTCATTTTTAAAACTTATTTTATTTTCAAAATCTAATTAAATTAAAATTATTAATATATATAAACTTAATTGTACAATGTTCTTAAATATTTTCTCTTCTTTTTTTTAATTACAAAAATACTCAAGATAAATTTTGAAAGAAAGCTATTTCAAAAATGTAATTCTTTAAAACACTAATTATTCGTTGTATTTAATTACTTTTCCATTATGCATTTAGGTGTTTATTATTGTTTAGTCTGACTGTTGGGGGGAAGAAGCCCTAAGCCGTTTCAGAAGCTTAGCATTTCACCTTGATGAAGAAATCAAGGATTGCATGTGTGTCTGTTGTTTGAGAAAGGGGGGGGGGTTGCAGATTTAATTTCAGAATTCCCTGAGCATGCCAATTTTGATCTCTACTGTGACAATTTATTTACTTCTCTTGAGCTCCTACGTGATTATTTGTCTCAGCAAGGTTTTGTGCAAGAATCGGATTAAAAAATGCTCATGAACTAAAGTTACGTTGTTCAAAAAAGAAAAGAGAGGAAGTTTTGAATAAATGTCGATGACAGATAAAATAATATTACGTTGGTTCGGTGGAATAATAGCAATGTCATAACTATTGCATTGAATCTTCATGGAATTTATCCTATTGTAAAGGCTAAGCGATTGTCCAATAGCGAAAAGAAAGTAAATGAAATTGATGAACCAAATATATATGTTTGCTCAATACAATCGTTGCGTAGGGAAAAAGATCCCATGCATCAAATATCGGGAACTACCGGTTTTTGATCCACTCTAAAAAAATGGTGGTAGCCGCTCTTCATTTTTATTTTAGAAGCTGCTGTACAACATGCATTGAGCTCAAGAGAGTTGAGTTAGGTATTATGGGGCTAGTTGTTATATTTCTTTAAATAAGACTCAGGTAAGATGTGCCCATTGAAGTAAAAGAGCTTATCGGAATGCAGCAAATGCAATACGTAGGTTTGCAGAACAAATGTTTTGATGACTTTCATACTCAACAACACCAATATTTCCTTGTACTCTGAATCTACTTCCCAGTTTATGTTAATTGCTGCTTTTATTTCTTCTTATAAATTGTCATTTTCAATATTACATCGTAGGCAGAAAAAAAAATTTGGTAAAAAAGTATGTACCCTCTGGTGCCTAGCGTCCCTTTTTAGGGACGATTTTTCTTTCTTAAATAAAAAAATTATTTTTTACATGATAATTTTTTAACTATTTTTTCTGTCCATTAAACACTATTTGTAAATAGTATACAAAGTATCGTTGAAAAAAAAAATCTCAGGCATTAATGGGTTAAGAAATATTATTTTTCTTGGACTTTTTGATCGATACGCATGTCTGAATTTGCTCTCCACAAAGTAAAAAACAATGTACTACCATACTAGAGCCGATTTAAAAGACAAAAAATTAATAATGTAGGTTCGTTTTCAAATTTCGACTTCCAAACTTTCTCATCTTCTTTACACGCGAACTAAAGAGCTTTTGAGATTTAAATTATTTATTCAGCAATCTCTGCACTTTATAAATGAATAATACAGTCCCGCATTTCCTTCACCAATCACATTTCAAGGGATATTTGCATAAAATCTGACTATTGCAACGTTTGCAACAATGTAAAAAAATATCTTTTGTAATATCCAAAATTTGATTCCAGTTATAGTTATAAGAACTTCAGACACGTATTTGGGACCATATTGTGTACCTGCAGTAGAAATTTGAAAGCATTTCGTTGAATAGTTTTCTTTTTATTCACATATTTGCATTTTGTCTAAACTTTTGCATCGCAGTATATATATATATATATATATATATATATATATATATATATATATATATATATATATATATATATATACTGAAAAAGTGCATTCTAAAGTATATGAATATCATAATGTTTTCATAGTTCACTTTATATTATGTTTGTAATCGCACTCAGAACAATGAAAATGCAATTTTTACTGTTACGGACTCTACATTGAATTTTTCTTTAAATATGGCTTAAACCGATTTTTAAGCCAAAACTGGTACTTGAGACAAATAAAGTAAAGGCTCACCTCTAATATAGCTAACAATTTTAATCAAAAAGTGCGTTCTATAAAAAATTATGGATTGTGAAAATGATGACTGTAGAGTCCGTAACAATAATTGGAATAAAAGTTTAGTTTTTAAAGAGAAATTCAATGCACAGTCCGTATCGGTAAAAATTGCATTTTCAATGTTCTGAGTGCAATTACAAACATAATATAAAGTGAACTACGAAAACAATATGATATTCATATACTTTAGAATGTACTTTTTTAATATGTATAAACATTTTAAACTTTTAAAAAGGTTTGGTACGGACACCCCTATGTCACAAATACCGTGAAATGCCCCAATATTTACTTCTTTTTGGGTAAAAGAAAGGGGTAATTACCGTGAATTACCTCCTATTACCCCAAAATTACTCGTGGAGTATTACGAATAATACTTTTCAGAACGACCACAAAAGAAGAACGACTCAATTCTTGTCAATTACCCTTTCATATAACCTGGAAAGGAGGTAAACGTAGTAAATGTCGGAGTTCAACTTACAAGAGCAGAACTATACTTTTTCGCTACTGTTAAAACAAGCAGTAACACACACAGAATATGCATTTGAAGCAAACAGAAAGTACATCAAAAACGCTCTGTGATAAAATTAAGTCTTCTGCTCCTAGATTGTTGTTTTTCTTCATGCTCCGCCATTTTCTTCATGTGCCTGTTTCTCACTTTGTGATAAAAGTTTGAACTAGTATTTTATTACTGTGTGTATTTTTTTTTACTCGCAGTTCATGCAACGCATTTCACGTGAATACCAAGTTCTTATGTTTTAAGCCAAGAAAAAAAAAATGCACAACAACAGTCAGGGAAACTTCATCACTATATCTCATTAGGTATATTTCATCACCAATTATCATTACCACCATGTGCTTTAAACAAACTTTCTTCATAGACAGCGAAATATCTTTTAAAAACAAAAATTAAATAGCTAAATCAACAATATCAACGAGGGCAGCATTAAATATGTTCCACAAAATGGCGTTATTTTCTGGTTAAGGAATTTTCGAACCATCTGAAATTATGGGAAAAACTTGCAGCTTATTCTTTCCTTTTATACTTTTCGTTAGAGTTATGTATTTCCGCAGCTCTTTTGTCTCTTCTTTAATGTTCTTTCGCAAAAATACGAGGTCCTTATTGGCCGTAAATACTTATCTCAATAGACAGATCTGATATGATAAATACGCGCAACTGCAAGATTGTTGCTAATATGTGAAAAAAGACATCCAGTGTATCTCTCAAATTATCTTTAAGCTTATTCGCAACACGTAAAATATTTTCAGGGTTTTGTGTAAAAGAAATATTAAAAAGGATGGTTACAAAAAACTTTTTGGCTGAGAAGAAAGTTTTAAGAAGTTATCGTTATATATTGATGAATAAGAATGGGTTTTGGGTATAAATGCTTCAGAAGTATAAAATATTGTAGAACATTGATAAATCTAATTTTCGGTGAGAGTCAGTCGATTCACAATATGTTTAATACAATGTATATTGTTTGACAAAAAATTCATTTAGTAAACTATTTCAAAAAAAAATCAAAGATAATATTGACTTTTCCACACTTAGGACATCTCAACTATTTTAGAAACATTCTTACTGGCAAAGGTCCCCCATTTACTCATTAGAGTGGCTGATCAAAACATTAGCTTAAAATTCAAGAAAAAAAAAATATTTTTATCTGTAACTGTAGTTGTTAGATTAATCTATGCTATTTGCTGATATTGCTACTTTAATGTAAAATATATATGGTTATTTTCTTTTGTTGATGTTTAAAACCTTTTGTTTTTGACTATAGCACAGTAATGTCTTGTAACTAGGGTGTTTTTTAAAAACTTTCTTTTTTACTATAATTTAAAAAAATCGTTACAGTAAAATTCATTATTCTCAAATTAAACCAAACAGAAACTCGCTTTTATCATTTCTTAGCAAATATATTTACATACTGAACCTATTTTTACTTTCCTCAAGGCATGAATGTACTTTCCCTCTCTCCTGCTCTTGTCCTTCCTCTGTGTGAAGGACTGTTATGAATGGCTGTCTGCCCTATAAACGGGTCTTATGGCTTGTGTGTTGAGCTAAAATCGGACTTCCACCATAATGGTGCTCATAAAAACGGAAGCCGTATCTATTTCGCCTTAAACCGGGTAGATGCATCTATTCGGGCTCGGGTTCCCGAGTGGCATACGTAACAACAACAACACTTTCCTCAATTATTTGCTAAATTTCTATATTTTATTGCAGCTTAAGTGTTGTAACTTTTATTTTGTATCATTAAAATAAATAAAATAATTATCTAGAAAAGGAGAATAACGTAGAAAGTTTACCAAATCAATAAATTTCAGATACTCTATTAAAACAGTTGTCATTAGGGTCCCTCATTCAGTGATCAGTAGAGACACAGAAAAATTTGCTTTGAAAATGAATAAGGACTCTGGCCTTTATAACAAGCACATCTATACTAATTCAAATAAAATGTATTTAAAAATGTATGGTATTTCCTTAGACCGAATTATTATCGATACCTTGTTATAGCATCTCATTAGACGTCTAATACTTCCTGCATCATTGTTTAAACTTTTAATCTCCTGTGGGTCAAATCTCCTTTATGATTGGTTAACCCACACTCAAGTGGAGAGGCTAGACCCGGTTTGGACACTCTTGATAAATTATAATTAAACAACTTAATCTTCTCTCTTTAGTCTCTTAACGCCTAGTGGCGCATGAGGCCACTAGCGTGGCTTTCCAGCCTGTACGGTTAAGTGCCGCTTCCCTAGCTCACCCCCAGCTTAGCCAGCCAAATGCATTTCGTTCTTGAATGGCCATTTGGCGCCAGGTAAGTTTTGGACGGCCTCGCTTCCTTTTGCCGTCAGGGGTCCACGTGAGAGCAGTTCTTGTTAGGTCTATTGCTTTCATTCTGAGAACATGTCCTACCCAAGTTCATCTTTCCTTTTTCACCTGTGTAGTTATGGGCTTGAAATTAGTGCGTCTGTGTAGGTCTAAATTAGAAGTTTTATTTAGCCAGTAAATGTTTAGAATTTTTCTCAGGTTTTTTGTTTGGAAGGCGTCAAGCTCTTTTTCCTGTTGTCTGGTTAACTTCCATGTATTGCTTCCATAGAGTAGGATTGCTCTAACGCTTATATTGAAAATTTGAATTTTGAGTTTGTATGTATGTTTTAGATCGCCATACTTTATAAAGAGATTTGAAGGCAAACTGAGGTTTTTTTACTCTTATTAAGATATCGGTATCTGTACCTCCCTCAATAGAAATATGTGCTCCTCGCTAAATAAAATTGTCAGCTTCGTCTATTTCCTTTCCACACTGAGAGAGGAAAACAACTTAATATTAAATGTGAATAAGAACTTATAGTGTAAAATGTTGCCAGACATCTTAAGAAAAGACATAATATTAGTCTGGAAATTTTCTAACGGTTAGAAAAAAAAATAGTAAAATATGTTTGTAAAACGTGGGTCAAACCTCCCTAGTTTCTTTTCTTTGCTTAAACTTGAATTTACACTATTAGTGAAGTTTGCTATAAAATAAATAGATGTGTGTTAAATTAACATTACTTCGCCTTTTTTCCTTCCCATTTTTGCATGCATTGTCTGTTTACTTAAAAATAAATAGTGTTTAAGAAATGTTTTAAACAAAACTAGAAATTAGTGTAAAACTTTTTTAAAATGTATCATAGAAGTAAAGAAATTTCTAAAAAGATATGTTTTACATGTTAAAAGTGCATTTTTTTTTCTACAGTTTGTGACTAGTGCACTTAAAGTAATTTCTGTAAATTATAAAACTTATTGCGTATTAAAACTATTATAAAACTTTCAAGTTTTCTTCATTAATTGAAGAGTAAAGAATCTTCCATTAAGGCTTAGGATACATATAAATAGAAAGAAAAATATATGGAATTACCTTTGAGTTCCAACTGCTTTGTACTACAATGCAGATAATCTTCTTTGTTATTGAGCTTATCTTGCTTTAAACGCATTCTTACATGAGAAACTTTTATCTCGTTTCGTCCTTGATAATTAACTAAAGCACTTCGCTTTGCTTCCTATTGATGGTAATCAAAACTACTAGTTTGGCGTTACCTTTGAAAATTTATGATTTAGCGGGCAGCATTTTAAGAAAATCCTATTATGCCTTTTTAATAACCAAGACTATGTTATAGTTTATGGCAAAATCTAGGCATCAATAATAGTTCCGCTCACAATTCCACTTTATCTCATGTTCAAATGAAGCTAAATGCTTATATAAACTAACACAAACTTTAACAAGAAGTTCTGTCAAGAACTAAACGAGCCTACTTTCCCGTACATCGACATCGGCATTCTAGCATCTGATCATTATTCTCTTGATCATCTGAGAATAAACATTATGTCAAACATACCTTTTTAGCACTTAAAGCTGATTTCTAAAAGCAAAATATACCCCTCTCATCAGATGAAATAGACATAAAAAGTAAATAAATGAATAAATGAAGTTTTGTCGCACCTTTTAAAGAATGTAACTGTTACAGTTCTTCCGTAGAAAAATTCCTCAATGGTTTTCAAAAAAAAAAAAAAAAAAAAAATTAAAAGTACAAAGTACATCAAAACACATTTTATCAAAGAAAGGAAAAAAAAACTCGTCCGTCGATAAAATGTCTCGATTTTCACTTTTAAACCGTTGCCAGTTGTTAAATATAAATAAAGAATAAAATGCCCTCGTGAATGAAACACTTTTGTTACAAAAAAAATCGTCTGCCAAAAAAAAATAGTAATAAATAAAATAACACAAATGAATAAATAAACAAAAAATCGTCTGCACAGTCAGTCATTTTTTTCTGAGCCTGCATTTCCGCCATGTTTGTGGAGTCGGAGTCGGAATCAGAGTCCTCACAGAAGATTATTCAGAAAAGTACTTTACAAAAATTATTTATCAAAACCATTTTTTTACAAAGTTAGTTTGAAGGAAATCCGACTTTAAGTTCCAGGATCAACATTCAACTTAAATTCCCCGTAGGCGCTAATGTTAAATTTTTTTCTGAACGGTTCAATATTGAACGAAAAATGGTTCAAACCAAAAGCGAAATAAGGGAATGAACCTCTCCGAGATCTTTCAAACAAAAAAAAGTTTATTCCATTCGGATGGTTCACTCAGAAGTTATTAGGTGGGGAAAGGTTGCTTGAACGGTTCAATGTTGAATGAAAAAATGTTCAAATTGAAAATTTAAATAATGTAATGAAGTATCCTTGCTGAGATCCTTCGAACAAAAAAAAAAGTTTATTTAAATCGGACTGTTCACTCAAAAATTATTAGGGGTGACAGCTTGCTTGAGCGGTTCAATGTTGAACGAAAAATTGTTCAAATCGGAAATGTAAATACGGGAATGAAGTATCCTTGATAAGATCTTTTGAACAAAAAAAAGTTTGTTGAAATCGGACTGTTCACTCAAAAGTTAGCATCGCGGGACAGGTTGTTTGAACGGTTCAAAGTTGAACCAAAAATTGTTCAAATCGAAAAATCAAATATGGGAATGAGTTGTACTCGCCGAAATCTTTCCAACAAAAAAAAGTTTGTTCAAATCGGAATGTTCATTCAAAAGTTATTAGGGGGGGGAAAGGTTGCTTGAATGGTTCAATGTTGAACCAAAATTGTTCAAATCGAAAATGTAGATACAGGAATGAAGTATCCTTGAAAAGATCTTTCGAACAAAAAAAAGTTTGTTCAAATCGGACTGTTAACTAAAAAGTTAGCATCGCGGGACAGGTTGTTTGAACGGCTCAAAGTTGAACCAAAAATTGTTCAAATCGAAAAATCAAATATGGGAATGAGCTGTACTCGCCGAGATCTTTCCAACAAAAAAAAGTTTGTCCAAATCGGAATATTCATTCTAAAGTTATTAGGGGGGGACAGACAGACAGACCGACACACAAATTCCCCATCTCAATACCCTACTTTCAAATTTTTAATTTTTCGATAGTCATTTGACCTTTTTATTTTTTTAACTTGGCGATATTTTTTGGACTTGGCGATATTTTTTTAACTTGGCGATATTTTTTAGATGCATTAAGCCAATTTTAATACTTTTTTCGTCTTTCTTTTATTTTAAACGGGAAAGTAGGCTAAAAAATAACCTATGCTTCTCATTTAGGTTATTATTATTTTTTTAAATATCACAAAATGTAACATTTTTGAAAATTTTGGACAAGTAAAAGATTTGCAACAGGTACTTTTCCAACAACGTCACTTAATAAGCAAAATCAGTGATTTACGGTGTTGTCCTAGTCTCAATTTTGTATTGGTTTAGTTTCATAAACTTTAATCTTCATTAATAGAGTTTCATACTTTTGACAAAATTTTCTGCGAGTAATGTTCATCCATATTATTGTTTTATTTTCATCCTAAACATGGTGCTCTCTATTTTCTGTGCAATCATTTAAACTCAGGGACTACCAGTGCGGACATTAAATAAAAGATCAAAGAAACGTACATAGTGTGCCCACGTCAAAGCATTGATATCTTTTAAAACACAGAGTGTGTTTAATTAGTTTATACAGCTATTCTACTCATAAATAATTTTTTCTGTTTTTCTTCTTTTAAGAAGGAAGTATTTAGTCAAAAGCAAGTTTTTTTTCTTCTGGAAATTCGTAAGTAACATTATTGAAGGAAAAATTAACAAATTAACAATAATGAGGATAATTATTACATACAGTGCTTGACAATTGTTAAGGAACAGGTGATTTATGCGCAATTGCGTCTAAGATAGCTAGCTAAGAAAGTAAATTCAACTTCTGAGGGTGTGGTAGACCATGACTCGTTATCTTTATAATATTTAACCCTTCACTGCACGGTGTGCCAGATCTGGCACAAACCAAATTAACCCTCATATATTCCTATGATTTTTAAATACAGTTAAACTGAGCTTTGTGCCCCTTCTGGAACATTGCTATAACATTTTAGTGTGATGTTTATGCCCTAGTTAGTTGCACTAGTCTAGATATTACAGTTCTTGCTTTTTAAAGAAAGAATGTCTGCATTTCCGTTAGAAGTGTGCTTAGTCATTATTTCCTTTGTTCTAAAAATGTTTAAATACACTTAGTGGAAAGTTTGTTTATACCACTTATGGCACAAAACACAGTGTAGATTATTACACTTATCGGTATACAAAGCATATGCTATGTGCTTTGTGCCATATATAGAACAAACAATTAAAACATCATTTTTGGTGCACATTTTTAAGATTAATTTTTTTCTTTATTTTTTCTGAACTCAGGGCTATTTAAAAGGTAACGAATGATTTTTTTTCATGAAAATATAAAAAATCGTGCAGTGAAGGGTTAAATATGTGATCGAAAAAATTTATAATTCGCGGGGTGAATGCTACAAGTAGTTAACAACAAATCAGTTTTTTTTTATCATAGTACATAATGAAAAATAAACAAATTTATGTTTTTGCACGATTTTTCGGGAATATAAAGATTTAAGTGAAATGTTAACATACTATTATAGCTAAGTTTTATATAGTTAGAATTTTTTATGTCGTCTTTGAATTTTCATTAAAATATAAAAAATCGTGCAGTGAAGGGTTAAGATAGTGCATTCCAACTCATGATTCGTACAGAAATTCACGCTGTTTGATGTTTGATAAAACTAGCGCTGAATGTTGAAAAAGTTTTTGCTCTAAAATTCCGTCTGGTTCTTGCAATAATTAAAAGCAAAATGTCAGCAAGACATCATTTGAGTACCTACGACACGAAAGAACAGTTGAAAGACTGGAATCTGGTAAAAGTCTCACAACTGCAATGGGTGCATCAAAAAGTCATCTCAGGATTAAAGAAGGTCGCTGAAGGTGGAAATGATTTTCAAAAGTAGGCCAGAGTACGTGGTAAGGAACAGTACACCTTTAGAGAGAAATTTTACTCCTGGACAGAAAACTGCTAAGGTTGCAACAGCTACCGCTGAGCATATTTCTGCAAGAACCATCTCACGACGATTAGGCGACACCGGCCTTAAAACCTTTTTTTTTTGTAAATTTCAAGCAATCATCTTGAAATTTTTACAGGATAATTATACTGAAATAAGAACAATACCCACCAAAAATTTTTAATTTTCAACAATAATTTCAAAAGTTATAATTTTTTTTAATTAAATTAAATCACGTTAACTAAAATGTTCCTTCGCATCAATTTTGCATTAAATTATGCAACAGTATCGTAAAAGTATGCATTAGCATTATATTAATAGAGTGTTGAAGCTATTTAAGTAGTGTGTGAAAATGGAAACAAATGCAAGATTTTTTTTTCAAAATCGTGCTAATTTTAACTAGAAAAACGCACAGTTTCAGTATTAAAAATCAGGGTTTAATATTATAATACTGCATAACTTAAAATAAATCTCCCAAGAAACTGTTTATTGAACTACTTGTCACTAACTAGGCAATTTTTAGGCAAATCAATGCTAAACTCTTATGTATGGAGCATATTGAAATCTACCGTCACACGTAAAAATGTCGTTTTGAGAAAATTAGAATTTTCAGTTTGGGAAAAGAGAATGAGGTCAAATGCTGGAACTTTTGTCTATATTCATTAAAATTAGTAAATTCATATAGATTAATTTATTTTAATGGTTGTTTAAAAAGAAATACCTTGCAAAAGTTGCCTTTTCCAACAGTAAAGATTTATACCAAACCTTTGCATATTACCGAAAAGATTGCAAATGACAAAAAATGTATTTAAATGCAATTATTTGTCAACTAATTCCGTGAAACAATTATTTTTGGTATGGAAAATATAATGATGAACTATTTTCTGCATAATTTATTTTCTGTAATTAGACGAGCCGACTTTTCAACTCGTTTATTAGAGTCACTTCCATCTTCAGTTTTGTTATCCACACAGTTATTATCAATAGAAGTCTGATAAAAATTGAGGATTTGTAATTTAGGAATAAAATGAAAGTTAAAATTCATAAACTTTATTGAGTATTTACTGAAATTGATAAATAAGAGTAAAACGTAATAACAGTTAGACATTTCCCGCTCACTAAGTAGTTGGATAGAAAATTAAATCTTTAAAATACAAAAATATTCAAATTTATCTAGCTAAATTGATGCAGAAAAATACACAATAACCATGTTTCAAGAAAGCTTGTATGTTATACACTTAAAAACTTCTCTCACAATTCACAAATACAGCGTTTAAAAAATACTTGTGTGTTATACACTTAAAATGTTCCCTCACAATACGTGGTGCCCTCCTTTTCCAAGTTTTTTTTTGTTCTCTGAGGCACGTTTAATTTTTTTGCAGATTCTTTTCTGCTTATAGCTATTTTATTGTCTTGTTAATTTCTGTGACTCTCTTCTTCGATTGTTTTTCTGAGCTATTACAAAAGCATTGCTATCAACGATAGATTCGGTCAACGCAAGTTCAAGAGCTCTGGCATAGCCGAGATTGAATTGGCTGACAGCATTTGTTACGGCGATATCAAATCTTTTCTTAGAAACAAATCTTTCTTTTGGGTATTTACCCTAGATCATGGTATGCAAACACTCATTTGCAGATTCTTTTCTGCTTATAGCTATTTTATTGTCTTGTTAATTTCTGTGACTCTCTTCTTCGATTGTTTTTCTGAGCTATTACAAAAGCATTGCTATCAACGATAGATTCGGTCAACGCAAGTTCAAGAGCTCTGGCATAGCCGAGATTGAATTGGCTGACAGCATTTGTTACGGCGATATCAAATCTTTTCTTAGAAACAAATATTTCTTTTGGGTATTTACCCTAGATCATGGTATGCAAACACTCATTTGCATTCTGAGTTTTTTTTTTTTTTTTTTTGAGCGCATCTTTGTAACAGTTCTGTCGAAGCAAGCCGCTGATACACAGGTAAAAAATTTTCGACTAGGGTGAAGTGGGGTAATTGTGTACCTGTTTTGACGAAATTCAACTTCTTAAGTCTCTGGTGGGGATGGGGGTATTCAGAATTTTATTTTTTTTATATCATCTTTTAGCGGCGTTTCTCTAGATTACAAATCACCCAAAGAATTTTAAAAAAAACTATTTTTTTCATGGTTGTATTGCTATGTTTTTAAAACCATCTCTGAAGTACACATTTGCCCCACAAGTTGGGGCAAATGTGTACGCCGCATGAAAATCCTATACAATTCAGTTGTTTTGCTGTTGGGCCAATAAGTACAAAAGAGCAGTTAAGGACAAAAAATTCTGTGTATGATTTTTTTATTTCCGAATTCTCCAGCGGAAGCTATGCACTTTTTTGTTGCCCATCTTCTGTCCTCTCTTAATTGGTACAGTTTACAAAGTAGTCCGGGAGCTAACTGTCAAAAATCAATGGAATACTGCAAATCGTGATAAGAAGATGCCACTTGGTAGGAATGTCGCTAATGGCTATACAATGAAATTAAGACCCAGAGGCACTTTCAAAAACCGTTTTAATCCAAGATGGCGGCGTTTTTCAAAATGGCGGCCTGTGCTACTGCTTTTGCAATTTAACTCACACAAAAGAGGTTTTTATGTCAAATTATATGTTTTTCAGGCCAAGGATTTCATTTAGTATGTTGAAAAAAAGCTAAATGTTCATTCTGATGTTTATTTTTTTAATTTATTTTTAAGAATTATATTGTTTACGAGAAGACTACATGTAGTATCCAAAATCTTTTAGAAAGGTAGCCAAATTGCGACCGAAGAAAATAAACTGGGAAACCTGGTGCGGTGGTAATCTAACCATGCTCAAATTAGTCTCCTAAGAACTCCACACACATCTCCCAGCGGTGCTGCTATTGTTAGAAGCATTCCGAGAAGGCCCGTTTAGTCTGTGGGGTTAGCGACAAAAACAGCCAAAATATTTCACTTCCGGATACCAGTGCGAAATTTGGTACAGAGGTTATGTACATATATAAGAACAAAAAACCGCCGGGAGACACTTAATCTAGGGTCATGAACTCCCGTAATGACGTCATCAAGATGGCCGCTTTTACAGGTAAATACGTTCGTTTAATTGCTTAAAACTCCATCATAGATTGAAATATTGCAAAACTCAAATGTATCATTTGAAAGCTCTTTAAAAGAGCTACTTGGAAAGATTAAATTTTTCTTTCTGAGGTCAAGGTCTCACCTTTAATGACGTCATCAAAATGGCCGCTGTTACAGGTAAATACGTTTGTTGAACTCCCCCTAAAACTCCATCATAGGTTTAAATATTTAAAAAATCAACTATATCATCTGAAAGCTCTTTAAAAGATCTATTTGGAAAGGTTTAATGTTTCTTTCTGAGGTCAAGGGCCCACCTGTGATGACGTCATCAAATGGCCACTTTTACAGGTTAAATACGTTTGTTTAACTCCCCCAAAACTCCATCATAGATTAAATATTTCAAAACTCAAATGTATCATCTGAAAGCTCTTTAAAAAAGCTATTTAAAAATATTTAATTTTTCTTTCTAAGGTCAAGGGCCCACCTGTGATGACGTCATCAAAATGGCCGCTTTTACAGGTAAATACGTTTGTTTAACTGCTTAAAACTCTATCATAGATTGAAGTATTGCAAAACTCAAGTATATCATCTGAAAACTCTTTAAAAGAGCTATTTAGAAAGATTTAATTTTTCTTTCTGAGGTCAAGGTCCCACCTGCAATGACGTCATCAAAATGGCCGCTTTCATAGGTAAAGACATTTGTTAAACTACTCCTGAAACTCCATCATAGATTTAAATATTTCAAAACTCAACTATATTGTCTGAAAGCGCTTTAAAAGATCTATTTAGAAAATATTTAATTTTTCTTACTGAGGTCAAGGGCTCACCTGTGATGACGTCATCAAAATGGCCGCTTTTACAGGTAAATACGTTCGTTTAACTCCCCCTGAAACTCCACCATAGATTCAAATATTGCAAAACTCAAATATATCATCTGAAAGCTCTTTAAAAGAGCTATTTAGGAAGATTTAATTTTTTTTCTAAGGTCAAGGGCTCACCTGTGATGACGTCATCAAAATGGCCGCTTTTACAGGTAAATACGTTTGTTTAACTCCCCCTGAAACTCCACCATAGATTCAAATATTGCAAAACTCAAACATATCATCTGAAAGCTCTTTAAAAGAGCTATTTAGGAAGATTTAATTTTTCTTTCTAAGGTCAAGGGCTCACCTGTGATGACGTCATCAATATGGCCGCTTTTACAGGTAAATACGTTTGTTATACATTTTCAATTTAAAATTGTTATAACTTTTCAACTATTTGTCTTAGAAAATAAAACCAAGCACTATAAAATAGCTCTTTTAAAGCACTTTCGGATGATATATTTTAGTTTTGCAATATTTAAATCTATGATGGAGTTTTAAACAGTTACATGAGCGCATTTACCTGTAAAAGTGGCCATTTTGATGACGTCATCACAGGTGGGCCCTTGACCTCAAAAAGAAAAATTAAATCTTTCTAAATAGATCTTTTAAAGTGCTTTCAGATGATATATTTAAATTTTGCAATATTTAAATCTATGATGGAGTTTTAAACAGTTACATGAGCGCATTTACCTGTAAAAGCAGCCATTTTGATGACGTCATTACAAGTGGGACCTTGACCTCAGAAAGAAAAAATAAATATTTCCAAGTAGCTCTTTCAAAGAGCTTTCAAATGATACATTTAAGTTTTGCAATATTTCAATCTATGATGGAGTTTTAAGCAATTAAACGAACGTATTTACCTGTAAAAGCGGCCATCTTGATGACGTCATTACTGGAGTTCATGACCCTTGATTAAGTGTCTCCCGGCGGTTTTTTGATCTTATATATGTACATAAGCTCTGTACCAAATTTCGCACTGGTATCCGGAAGTGAAATATTTTGGCTGTTTTTGTCGCTAACCCCACAGACTAAACGGGCCTTCTCGGAATGCTTCTAACAATAGCAGCACCGCTGGGAGATGTGTGTGGAGTTCTTAGGAGACTAATTTGAGCATGGTTAGATTACCACCGCACCAGGTTTCCCAGTTTATTTTCTTCGGTCGCAATTTGGCTACCTTTCTAAAAGATTTTGGATACTACATGTAGTCTTCTCGTAAACAATATATAATTCTTAAAAATAAATAAAAAAATAAACATCAAAATGAACATTTAGCTTTTTTTCAACATACTAAAGGAAATCCTTGGCCTGAAAAACATATAATTTGATATAAAAACCTCTTTTGTGTGAGTTAAATTGCAAAAGCAGTAGCTTAGGCCGCCATTTTGAAAAACGCCGCCATCTTGGATTAAAACGGTTTTTGAAAGTGCCTCTGGGTCTTAATCTTAATGTATAGCCCTAAACAACATTCCCACCAAGTGGCATCTTCTTATCACGATTTGCAGTTTTCCAACAGTTAGCTCCCGGGCTAAAGGTGAAAACAAAGTACAAAGCATAGGATTAAAGGGGAAAAAACGTCTTTAATAGCAAAATTGAAAAGAACATGCCAAAATTTGTACCTTGGAATGTAAAAAAAAAGGAATTATAGTGGCGAGTCCTGGCCAAAATGAGAATAGCAAATTTGAGTAAGACCTTCAGCAACTCTGCTAACCCATGTTGTAGGAGGAAAATTTAGCTGGGAATATCAAAACACCTCTTTTTCCCTCAGATGGCTCTGGAAGCTTGGTGACAATAGCATTGCCATCGATTTCGCTAATATCTTCAGAGTGAGGGTAAACGAAAGTGTTTTCTCCATTTTTTTCAATTAATTTATTGTGAGGAGGTCAATCAAACATTTGGGAACAAAAATATACGCCCTAATAAGATTGTAAAAGTCTAATAAGGAGTGGGTGAATGTGTATTCTATGTAAATTTTGCTTAGGGTAAATGTTTACTGTAGTACACATTTGCCCCAGGAAAAGTACACATTTACCCCGTGACTGAAAACAAACCGGGGTAAATGTATACCCCAACAGTATGTATAGGTAAGCATTAATTCAACTATTCTGCAGCCATTAATGAGGAAAACAACTTACCTTCAAGTGGTTTATCCAAGAACTAATCAAATTTAGCTGAAAATAGTGATCCTGCAGCACTGTAAACAAAAGTCCACGAAATATGATTCACAACGAAAAAAAAAACACCTGACGAAATGGAGGCAGATTGATAAAGCCTTATTATCTGGACATAGGTGCAGCCAACTGAGAAGTAATCACTAACCTACAGGCTTCCAAATGGTGCCACTAGATGGCAGCTAGCTTCAGTTTTTCCTCCTTTTTTCAAATGAGTACACATTTGCCCCAAATACGCAATTACCCCACTTCACCCTACATCTTTTCGCAATCCTGTTTTCATCAGAGTGCTTTTGGGCGTTTTGCCCGTTGCCATCGCTCGTTGATAAAATCACCAAGACTCGGCTCCAGAGGGACACTTGTGTTGCCGTTTTTCGTCTGTTGACATGCAATGGTAGAGAGTAGCATAAATTGCTGTTTTCATTTTAGTCACATCTGGAGCGTTGTCTCGGATCGCTTTGCGATAGAAGTTTGAAGTTTCACAATTGTCAATTCCTTCATACTGCCGTCAGTTTTGCCACCAAGAGTGACTTTCTTCACTCTCCATTCTTGTACTTTATTTCTCAGCTCTTTTCCAACACGTTTCGCGACATGGTTCAAGCACTCTTCCTTTTGTAATGCTACGC
Organism: Uloborus plumipes; assembly: GCA_038373865.1. NCBI lineage: Eukaryota > Metazoa > Arthropoda > Arachnida > Araneae > Uloboridae > Uloborus > Uloborus plumipes. Next base: position 25,052 of record JAXGGA010009494.1, read on the forward strand.
TTGAACCATATATTTTGGCATTGTTTAAAGCATCAAAAGTGCTTGAATCCCCGTCGGAGAGCATGGTCGTGTATCGTAGGAGGGAAGTTTCAATGGATCGTTTCCACATTATTAAAGAAAATTAAGTACATAATTTGAGAAGCAATAATCATTTCAATATAGTCTTTCCTTCCCTTTACTGTTTTATTATATCTTAAGAAAAATAAAAAAGAAAAACGTCATGAGCTACCATTTTAAATGTAGTTATAAGCTTTGGCCTTAATTCCAGTTGAATGCGGCTATATTTACACTTGTTATTAGTAGTTCTAGTAAATACTAATAATAAGTGTAAACTTAGCCGCATTCAACTTGATCTACTATGCCAACACCAGCAAAAAACATGTCTCCTTTGCTCTCATCTCTTGATCTCTTTTTTCCCTATCTAAACGAGAGTAACTTTCGTAATGTCGCAATCACGTGCATTTGCATAATGCCATCTTGAAAAGAATCCTCCTCCCAGGGAGCATTTTTATCGAATCTATGGAATCACATCTCCATTTCTTGTGATTACTCTTTCATTTCAACGGAATGAGCGGGGAAGTTATGCTTATTATACTATAGCATGTTGTTGAATGATTTATATTGAAAGCACGTGCTATGACCACGTATTCCGGAGCAATTTGGGCTGTTGCCAAGATAATTTGTGTGCATTTAAACTAAAGAAAACTGCAATCTGTAGATTTCGCCGATTGTGTTGATATAAAAAGAGAAGTTCTCTTTAGCATTACTTAGATGCATTGATCTATTTAACCTGAAAGCTTCTATAATAAGGAAATTCAGCTTAAACGTATTTTCTTTAGAATCAGAAATCTAGATATCAGCTTAATGATTAAAGGACATTTGCTAATCTTCATTGATATTCATATTGCGAACTAGTTGAGCCACATAGGAGTATGATTAATGCTTTAGAGCTATTTTCTTCATTAATTTGACGGCAGAAGTATCATTGAAAACAATTATTTCGCTAGAATAAAAGAAAAATTAACTACATGCTCTTGATAAGCAGATGTGCTTTCACATCACGAATGATATTTATTGTAATTTCAACCATGTCATTTACTGAAAAAATGCAGAAAACGTTAGGTGGAACTAAATTGCAAATTGTACATAAACGAAAGAAAAATTCATTTTTATGTACAGTATGCATAAAAAAAGACAGCTCGTTATATGCTGCTCGCGCCTGTGCAAAGAGGAAAATAATGGAATCCTTGCGCAAGCGCATTAAGTTTAAACGAAATTTTCATTTTTTATCTTAGCACTTTCTAGATCATCCATTGGGCCGTGGTAGCCCGATCGGTAAGGCGTCGGACTCGTGTTCGGAGGGACCCGGGTTCGATCCCAGCCGATCAAAGATCCACCGTCTTGATTAATGGTGGCTCGGGGACGTTAAAAATGTCGTGGTCACAAAGTCCTTCAAGTGAAACGATACCTCTGGGGATGCTGGGCCAAGGGGTTCGCTCGACCCTTGATCTGGTTCAAAAAGAACAGAGCGCTCTTCAGTGTCCTATCCCGGTTAAACCACGAGTTGTGGTAGGTACGGGGGAACCTGGAGTGTGAAATGAAATGAAATAGATCATCCATTGTTTTGGCATTTGTCTACATTGAAACTATTATGACCATTTTACGCCTAATAACTAACCCTTGAATGCAAAAGAATGTTTTCAAAGAAAAATTGAAATACGTCAATCTAGCTAATGAAAAAATTGCGAACTTTCAAGCAAAAAAGGTGTAGCTTAGTATTTTAAAAACGAGCTTTCATTCAATGGGCTTTATAACTCTCATTCCATACAATTTTAAAATAACTGTCTATAAAATACATGTTTCTATTTTTCTTTTCCATACACACAGACACAAAAAGATTATTTTCTCTTAGTGACATGAGTGTGTATACCTCTTTTATTATTATATCCTATCATTATACCCCTCTGGTTATTTAAAATTTATAAATCCGTTTTCTCAAAAGTCGAATAATGACTCTAGAAAAACTTTGAACTAATTAATTTTTCCAAACATTTTCTATATTAAACTAGTTAAATTAATATATAGTATCCATAAATTAAATTATGAATGTGTCTGATTTTTGGAGGTTCCTTCTATTTTTTAGTTTGTGAACAACAGTTTTTTTAGAGCTCATGATTAGTTTTCTCTTTGAACACTGTTTTGATCTTTAAAGTCTGCTTAATTTTCATTCTGAATTTTCTTCTAATATCTGTTTTTCATTTTCTTCATTGTGGAAAGAGCCAGTTTAAAAAGATTTGTTTTTTAAAATTTTTACTATGTGGTAAAAAAATCCTTTCACCCATTATAAACCTATTATGCGTAGTATATACTGATGATTGTAATAATAATGCATATAATTTAAGATTTGAAGGACTTTCTTCTAATGATATCAACTGATATTATCCAAAATTTAGCTCTGAAAAATGATTAGTAGGTAGAATTCACATTTTTAACTTAATAACTATATTTCATAGTACCAATCTTACGTTGCAGCTAAATGCAAACTAAATGTATCTAAATACGATTACGTAGAGGAAATACTAAACTGCATCGTTATATCAAAAAAAAAAAAAAAGGTACGAAACAAATGTTTGAAAAGAGGATTTTTAATAAAATCTAACTTTTCTGAAACATGTATTTCAGGAGTGTAACAGTAAATTAACTTGTTTCAAATTTGTCTTTCATGCTTGTAACCAACTTTTTTTAAAAATAAGTCTTTGTTCCTTGCAAGGACTGGATAGTGATAAAGACAAAGTTATCTGTATAGACCGAATCAGGACTAAGCGCAATGAGAAAGAAATGTCTCTTAAAATCTGTTATTTTACTTAGGAACTACGATACCACAAACATACACACAGAAAACCAGACCGCTTAAACTTATAAACCCCTTCCATTTTGTGACTAGAGAAAAAAAAAACATTAAATGCTAGTAATTACATTGATTCTATCGCACTTCAAAGTAGCATCTAAAACCAAAGGACTCCTTTCAAACTTCAGTAATGTACCTTTACGAATGTGAGTCTATTTCGGTTTAATTCATACTAATAACAGAAAGGATGGATACAAATATATTCTCAGAAATTTTAAGTTTATGCACATCATTTCTTCAATATTCTTTTAAAATACAGCTTTTAGTAATAGAAAAGTTATATTATGTTTTTTACTTCGCCTTTTTGTTTTCTCATTCTTTAAAAACGTAAAGGAAGTGCAATCTTATTTTGCCAGCTAACGAATATAAGGTCCTTTAAAATCTCCTTTGCTAGTTATCAACTTTTGGTCGTTTCTATCAATTAGTAAGACCTTAAAGAGTTCCCAATTAAATTAATTACTATCAAAGATTACGAGATTATCAAAACTGCTTTTGCCCTCATTAGTGTAGCTCTTGGTATTTTCCTTTATCCCAAAAGGACTTACAAATGTTTGAATGTCTGTTTCTTCCACAGAACGCACAAATTTTCGTAAGCAAAGATCAAAGTAATGTATTATGTGCTATCAGTTGATACTGAATTTCAACGTTTATTGTTCAGAAACAAAATTAAATGTAAAAGTTAACTCTTTAATTGTATCTTCAGCTACGAAGAAATTATAAAATTTAATAGATATTTGAAGAGATATTGGCGTGTATAAACAAAAGTCACACTGCTAGTTTTACTTTGTTTAACTTTGAATGCATAATAAATAGTAATTACATAGAGACATATGAATTAAAATCTGTAATTGTAATAACCTTTTGCTATAGAAAAAATAGTATACGTGGATTTTAGTTTCCCTTTTCAATAGATTAAACCAAACTGTTAAGAAAAAATGCGAGAAAAGAAAACCTAAAACAATAAATAGTTTATCTTTTACAAGTGGATTACTTTTAAATGACAGGTTGCGTACTTTTAATCAACTTGTACGAGTTGAACTTCTGTGGTGTACAATTAAAGAGTTTTCCTCTGAGATGAGGTGTAAGCAGTTCGTTGACCAGGTGTGAATGTTTTTTTTTTTTGCTGTAATTTATTCCAATGCTTTCTCGAATGTTGTCGAGTTTGGCTACATTGTAGGAAAGGCAAATACTTCTAAATCACCTTTATAGCTTTAACTGCTATATGCTTAAAAGTAGTTATATATTGAAAAAAGTGTCTTGATGTGTATTATAAATACTTGAGCAACATGCTAGAAAATAAAATTTTATAAATCAGGTGTTTTTCCCCCATTTCTTAAAGAAAAGCAGACATTCGTTTTTCATTCAAAAAGAAAGATATGACTTGTCTAAATAATTATCAAGGTTTACAAACAATTGTTAAAAACTAAAATAAAAGCGTGCAACTATTAGTTACATCTCAATACTAAGTTTCTAAAGGTACTCTTTTGTTAATTCTTGTCTTGTAAAATTAAACAATCTGTCTTAGAAGGATAAAAGAACAAAATTGATTTATTTTCCAATGCATTTTTCTGAATCAAATTATTTATTACTGTATAACACAAGCACTTTATATCTGACGTTAAAATAATTTTAACAGAAAATTAAAATATATATATACATATATTAAATGAAGAACATTTTGTTTACAAGTGCATTGAAATTCTGTTACAACGATCTTCAAGGGACCGCAATACTGTTGTACACTGTAACTAGAATTTTGTTGTAACCGAACTCAAACAATTTAATGGAGAGTAAATTAGAATTGAAAATTTAGTTCATAAAAATGGACATTTTACTGAATTGATATTTGTTATCATACACACACACACGGGGCGAATGAAGAAAATATTTCTTAACTTTAACAAACTATGTCAAAACCCTGTCTGGTTTAAGATACTTGTATTGCACATGCAACTGTGCACAGGAACACGGTGGCCATATTTTGAGCATCTATCACCCGAGGTTAAAAATAACATTGATGGAACAAAATTTAGCAAAACTAAATACGCTAGCGCACGCGTTTCTTATATAAATAATTCGCCAGAAGATATAAATTTTTCGATGGCTTATTCCTTCTTAGAAATATTTTAAATGTTTCTTTAATTGTAGGCTCTGTTACATAGCACTTAATAATATGATATGTATTTGGTATTGTGCAATGCAATGACACTAATATGGAAGGTACTTCTATAAATAATAAAACTGTTGTAAAGAAAATTTATAAGGAACCCTATAAGTTCTGAAACATCTTATTCGAATTTCAAACCCTGAATGCATCAAATAAAGGGGAACAAGTCTATCTAACTCTAAATTCACATTATTTTTGAAAAACTCAACCCTCTTTTTTAATGAAAAGACATAAGATAATATTGTGTCTTAAACATTCACTCAATCTTATTTTATTCTCAACGTCCCGTAATAATCTCCAGCACTTTTGGAGAAAAAAAAAGGTGCAAATATCGTATTTTTTACTGATGTCTATAAATTCTTTAACTCATAAAAATCTATATTAACTCAAAGTGAACAGTACAACAGTACAATGATTCAGCTAACTAGTATTCTATCTGTGAAAAATAAAAATTTAAACGATTTTTATGTTAAGGTAGTAAGTAGTCTGGTAACTTGGGTTTAGAAAGTCAAAAAAACATTTTTTTGCCTAATTTAAAAGTACAATGTTTTGAGAATATACTATGAAAATTTCAGACAGAAATTCGAAATATTTCGGGAGTTAGAAGGGGTCTCCTAGAGCGCCTCGGAGACCAACCTTTAAGATAGTAGTCTGGTAACTTGAGTTCAAAAACTCGATTTTTTCTTTTTTCTTTTTTTTGCCTAATTTGAAGGTACAATATCTTGAAACGATACTGTGAAAATTTCAGATAGAAATTCGAAATATTTTGGGAGTTATAACGAGTTTCCTAGAGCGCCTCGGAGTTTATTGTTGAACTTTATACGCGTTTTTCTCAAAACACTGTTTTTCTGGTCGGCCCGGGTGCTAACCTTTTTTTCTACTGAACCGATTGCTTTTAAATTTTAACAGGTTGTTCTACACACTTATAGTTCTCGTCAGAACTAAAGAGAATTTTTTTCACCCCTAACTTTTTATTTTACAACCCTTTCTTTGCTAAAATAAAAGGACTTTTTTTTTTTTTTAAAGTCCGCCATTTTGTTATTTACCCTTGAAATTTAACTTCAGTAGTTCCGACCAGAATGACATGTCTATAGATTAAGAATAATAAAAAATATTTGATTTCAGATAACATCAAGAGCCGAAATCACCCGGGTCACCCACGTGCTTTTTTTTTTTTTTTTTTTGAAGTTCCAACTTCAAGGGACAATAATAGTAATAAACTATTAATTTTTTTCAAATATGTTTTTTTTTATATTTTCAATGTGTAAATAAAAACACTCTTAATATTCAAGATAATTCATTTTTAATTTCCTATAAAAAACCACCTTCAAAAGAAGTCATGAAAATAGGCATAAGTTACCAGACTACAACCTTAAAAAAAGTTTAGTCTATTGGTTTTCGAAAATTAATTTATTCTACGATATAAATCATTTGTGCGCTCTCTCTCTATCTCTCTCATTTTGAAGAAGCGAAGAAAACCTCCGCCTTCAGATAAAAATGTGTTCAAAATGCTGAGCTAATTGTCTCTACAGTTACTAGCTAATATGATGTGTTCAGAAGATTACTACACATATTAACATCACTTAACTAATCGCCTTACACACAGAATTTTCTTTAAATAAAAATCATTTCTGTTGTTATTGAAATATTTTTCATAAAAAATCATCTCTTGTTGTCATTGAAATATTTAAGATGCATCATCTAAATGGCAGTTGTCCACAAGCAAAATAAAAGTGTTTGGTTTACATTTACTTACCATATCAACTAACTAGAGAATGTTAACTGTAAACTATTGCCCCTTTAAAACAAAAATTTGTTCAAAGTAACATTTTAAAGAAGAAAAAACGAATAACCTTGTCTGAAACTTGAACCAGTATTTTTATTTTTTTAATACTGTTACGATTTCCAATAAAATGTAGCGAGACAAACATCGTTAAGTTTAACTTGTTCTGGAAAAAAATTGCGCATTCTAAGTTGCAGGAAAGTTACCCGAATATAATTACAAAGTTCAATTCATAAATAATTTATACTGCATTCAATATAAACAACAACTTTCACACGTAGAAGAAAGACAGATTCTATTGCTTTACTTTGAAGATTAAAATTCATTTACGTTGTAATTCATCCGCGGAGATTTCGTAGATACGTTAAACTCCAATTATGTTAATGCATATTTTCAGAAAACATTATTCTAGTTAGAAACGAAGCGATAAAATGTACTGAAAAAGTAAACTACTAACATTAGATTTCTTTTTAAAAGAAAACAATAATAATAAATTAGTTCTTGAATAATTTTGTCTTTAATTTGTTTATAACTCTTTGCTCTGCGTAATACACAAAGAAAAATCTCTGACAAATGCTTGCCAACTGAAAAGTTTTCTTTTTTTTTTTGTCCCGTTTTTATTAGAAACAAGTACTGGCGGGAACACAGTATCAAGATTAAAATCATGATACTTATTCTATGATTTGGGCTTTTTAAGCAGAATTTGATAAAGTTTTTCATATGTACTTCGGGAGCAAAGTCAGCCCCTTATTCGTAATTGCACGCCAAACCACAGAACTGAGTGAATTGGATCCATCCTGGGCTGGGGCTCGATGTAAAAAATAAAAGTGCCTTTAATTCAAAGGATTACTATAAACATTGCCGGCCACCTTGTCTGGTAGTCAGAGTAGTCTGCCACGGATGGTGTGCTCTCGGGTTCGAATCCCGACTTGGTCATGGATGGGCTTTCTCTCTCCTGTCCTTGTCTTTTCTTTGTGTGAATGTGCTATTGTGCTGTGAAAAGTTGCCTAACCTATAAAACGGTACCTATGGCATGTGTGTAGTGTGGAAATCAGACTTCACACCAAATTACGGTACAGTTGCAAAAGTGAAGCAGCGCACCCCAAACTGAGAGCCTGGCTGGTACAAGACAACAACAACAACAACAACTACTACAAATGATTCCGTCGTTTCCAAAACGGTGCTTGTCCAAAATTATTGTACGTACAATGATAAGAAATAAGTAAAAATAACCACAATCTCATCAATGATTTGAATTATGTTAAAAAGGCAGTAATGCGAGTGAAGTGCTTTAATATTGCAGCACAATTGAAAAAAAAAAAGAAGAAACTTTTTGTGGTTGCGTTACATTATGCATGGTATTCATTTGTTCTTACAGTGCTTTAAGTATACGTCAATGGACATATTTATGCAATGCACCCTCTCCTCCAACAAAATGCTTAGAAAACTCAGTGATAGCACCCATTCGCAAATGACTTTTCTCGAACGACGCTATGTGTTATCAGACGTAAAACACACACATACAGACCGCGTTTCGTTATTACGATCTCAATTCCAAATCTTGATAAATCAGCGGTTACTTTCATACGTTAATCATCATTAGGCATGAAATACTTTTGGATTTATATTGTTTCCAAAACGAGTGAATCTTTTGTAGAAACCCTGTACTTGCGTCATAGATATTACTATACTCGGTTACTTCAAAATAGGTGTATCAAGTTTAGAAATTTTGTGTCGTCTCCGTGGAAACTGTACGAAAGAAAACAGCTGCACTCTTTTTTTTATGCACTGTTGTTGAGGTATTTCATTTTTTTTATGTTCATCGAATAAAGTTTGCGCTTTTATTTATATCATCATGTCTCAGTTATTTCTAATTATTTTCTATCAAATCTAGTGCTAATTATGATAAGATAAATTCACTTTATTTACCAGCTTGTTGGCAATCTTAGCTACAATAAGAGGATCTTTGCCTCCAGCTCGATCATTGGCTATTCCTAACTGAGGAGCCCACAATAAGGACGAAACTGCAGTCTTAGGATGCTATGATCGAGCTGTGTGTGCAGTTGCTTCAGTTCTGCCTTAGCCCTGGCTTATGGGCGGTAACTCATTGCATAGTGCTAATTAGTTTGTTTTAGTAAGACCAACCGTTATGACAAACCGTTATGTAAACACTTACAAAAGTATTTTATTAACGTTGATTGAATAATAGTTTAAGCACAAAGCAATTTTAACCGTTTGCATTTAACCATTGTTGTAAAAAGTAAGTGGGGAAAAAGTGCACAGCATGGTAAATATGACAACAATAAGGGGAAAAGTGCGGAGAGGGGGAAATTTATTTTGCTTTCGCAAGCCTCTTCTCGTTTCACAGGGTATAATCCACATTTAGGTCGTAAAAAGTAAGATAGCTTGAATTTTAAGTCACATAGTTAAGGGAAAAAGTTATATTTCAAAAGTTATATTCAAAAGTTATTATTCCGTGGTACCTAAAGTACTTAAAACTAGTCACATTTTTTTAAAATAAAATTAGGACTAGTTTCTGACAAAATAACAGATTTCGCAATCACAAAACTTGCAGCCATGGGTTCACTCCATGTTTCTAAAAGTTGCAATGCTACACACTCAGTTAATATTTTCATGTTTTTTATTTGTTTTAAATACCGTAAAAACATTATTTTACATTTTTAAGACTTTGTAACAACCAGCTTCTATATATCGTCTGTTGCATTGATTGTTTATAAAAATGATTCATATTGTTACCAATCTTGTAAATAGTTGTTGTTTTTTCTGCCTCGCATCACTTTCACTAGTTTTGGTTTTATCTGGCGACATGTTGCAAAACTATCTAAAGATATCACTTCTATCATTTGTATATCGACCCTGTAACATTTTGTAGTTTTTGCACTTACCCTAACTTTAATGATCATGAAGACATTTTCGCTTGGAGTTGTAATATCGTGGGTTTTTCTTTTTATCACTAGAATTTTCTTGAATGGATTATTTAAGTTATTGAATGAAACAAACACTCCGGATTTTGCTAGAATGTTGTAGACATTTCCTCCCGAATATAAATAGCTGTCCAACTGCCTTGTAAGTTAGTTTTTTCTCAGATTTGATTTCTGAGAGGCTCGTTTTATTCGCATGAGCGAATGTTTGTTTTGCTTTTGTAATTTCTTGATTACTGTTCACGTTAGATACGTGGTGCTGAGTTACTGGTAAGAGTACAGTGTACTGTTTGCTACCTAATTGCTGGATCTTTAGCAATTGTTTCCTGCTCCTATTGTAAATAAGTGTATATACTTGTAAATAAAGTTATAGTTACTTCATCAAGATTGGAATGCTCATTTAAAGAAAGTTGGAGGTGCTACGGACTCGTTACAGTATTTTAATTTCAGCTACAATTTCTTAATTTGCAACCCATCACATAAATTACAGTTGATGCCACTTATTAGAATATCGGTTAAAAATATCACTCTTATTATAATACATTTTCAATGTACCAAACCATTGTGATGTATTATTTTGATTTCGGAAAACGTAATAGTCCGCTAATTAGATTTTTTTTCGTGGTAAAATAGCTTTTCCATTCAGTGGACTCCACTGTATAATGTCTTCTTTAATGTGAAAATATATAGGACATCAACCTCGGTCAAGTGAGGATAATAAGCCGTTCGTGAGTCTTTTAAAACTTAACTATTTATTTTCCAAAATAACTTTAAATGATATGGTGGTAATTTTTAATGTTTCAATAATTTAATAAGGGCTCAAAAACATCTTTTTGTTTCATTAACAACCTGGGTTATTTTCCAGTTGTCTCTAATACGACACTGCTTATGTTTAACCAACCAAGCATCTGATGACATATGAAAAAAAATAAATAAATAAACAGTGTCATATTGAAATGTCTCCTGAAAAACTATATTTACATAAAAAGGTAAACAGCAAAATGTATTAATGTACATATGAATGAAACTAAATCCGACAATTTCAAATGTATGAAGGTTCCGAACTGTCTCGTTAAGTGGTTTTGAGGAAATTGTCGTTAGCATTTTTCTCATTTTGATGAAAGAGTAAAATAAAAAGGAACACATTTGATTAATGACATTGCGAGATCATAAGCATAAACCAAATGGTGATGGAGCATAAGCTTTTTCAACATTTACGCTTGATTCCAAATGAATTTTATGCTCGATAACGCACAATCATTACAAAACTGCATTAAAATCTGATATTAGTTGTTCCAAGATGAAAATGCAACGAAATAATAACAGGATTGATTTCTTTTTTCCTAAACATTTGGATTCTTTGATTTTGCTGCTATCAGCCTTAAATGAAAATTTAAAATATGTATCTTAACTCCAATTTATTTATCTTGATTTAACTTAAGCAAAATTATTCTTCTAATAAACTCATACGTTGAGACAACAGAAGTTGACGCATCTAATGTTTACTTAAATACATATATATGTGTATACGAAAGGACGCCCATTATAAGTAATACACAGTTCTGAAAATTGAAAAGACAGTAAGTGCGCATACTCATGTTCTTGCATTAAAATTATTTTTAAATACACATATTTTTATATAAATCTTTCTTTAATACATTCTTTGACACTTTCTTGTGTTTATAACGTATAGTTAGAGGCAAGGCATAATCTACGTTAAGAGCAAAACAAACAAGTTTTTGCTTAAGCATGTGTTTACCGAACGTGTAAAAAGAGAAAAACAATAGCATTAATGTACTTTTGTTTGCTGATAGAATGTATCAAGTGACCAAAAAAAAAAAAAAAACAATACGAAAAACCGGAAAAATCTATGCAGGAAAGACATTTTTACATGACTTTTATGAAAGTCTTAGTTATCAATTCACAACATCAGCTTTTCCTATATTTTATCATTTCCCGTCAATGTGGATATTTTATTTGTAATCGGTTAAACACTTTGAAAGCATGTAAATAAATGATGAATCGATTAATTTCTCAAGTTTAAGAAGGCCATTTCTTCCACCAAAGAAGTAAAAAATAGTTTAAGGAAATGTTTTGATAATTTTTAAAATGAGAAATTCTTTTAAACTATCAAATGATGTACGTATATTTTCTATTTTTTAAGCAATATTGTATTGATTCGGAATATTTCTTATTTTTTTTTTTCAGAATGAGTTGTATGACTTTATATAGGTGATTAAAGAGCTTCTTTTCAGTTTAACGTTTAGAACTATCTGCATTGCCTGCATAAATAGCTTAGTACTAAACATCCTTACATAAAACATTAGGTTCTTTCATGAACCTAAGTTTGTATATTTGTAACACAAAAATATCTTTTATCATTAGGTTTGCAAACCTTTCAAACTTTGAGCAAAAAGAACTCATTGGGCAAAACATAATTTCATTTCCTTCCACTTTCCAAAAGTATCTGAAAATGAAAATTTACCATCAAAAATAAAAATAAAATGATTGCGTTTATGATTGATGATGACAGAGAAGTTCTCAAAAAAAAAAAATAAATAAATAAATAAACGCATATCCGTTTAAGAATTTGAATACGTAATTCTGTTTTCGGTTTCCACATTAATTCATTCAAATAAACAGATGAAAACATAGCAATAGTTTCTTAGTGGAATGCGTGAAAACACGAATTATTCTTTTAAAATAGAAACGTTCATTCCAGTGAAGAGTATATCGAAAAATATTGCTGATAGCAGTAAATTCTTATGGGCAATTCCATGCAAGTGTGGAAAAGCGTTGGAAAGATCAAATTACAGCAATGCGTCTGTTTTACATATTTTTTGGTTTAAAAATGTTAGAAGTTTATTATTTATACTAATTTTTTGTCAAGAATGTAGTATTTTTAGTTTTGGCAGAACTTTGAAGTTGGAAATGGAATATTTAACTTTTGGCAAAGCAAATGGTCAATCTTTCAACGTTGGTAAGTTTCATTTTTTTTCTTTAGATAACTGTTTTAAAGGAAGAATATTGATTATTACACTTTAATTCAATATTGTAAATTGCTAAAACGAGTGTTTTCACGTAAATTAAGTGATTTATGTTAACTACAAAAATGCATTGTTCTATGTAACATAAGTTACCAAAAACATGTTAAAGTTCATGATGTGCATAAAGAAAGGGCAATGTAATGTTAACAATGCTATATTTTCTATCTTATAAGTGTGTGTTAAGCAAATAGTTAAAGTTTTTTTAAAATATTGTCTATTTAATTTTTTGTGCTACAATCAAACCGTGTAACGTAAGTTACCAACATATGCAGGTAATGTAAGCTACCCAAGTAGAACTTATATACTTGTGTTTATAAAGAAAGTAAATTGTGAAATAAACCTATGTGGTAAGGAGTAATTTATGCAAGAATTCTTTTGAATTTGTACTGTATATACTTAATTTAAATTAATCATATTTCTTAAAATGTCTCTATTTGTTAATAAGATTACAATACACCTCTATTATAAATTATATGTTTCTTTTTGGCTTTTGAGATATTAATTCTCTCTAATTAATATCACTGCATTCAGAATATTTAGGAGTAATGTACTATAAATTATTCAAAAATGACTTATGTTATGATTTAAAGTTATCAAATATGTTTTAGAAGTAACAAATACAAAAAAAAATTTATCTCTTACTTGTGAAATACATTTTATTCTGCATTAAATTGCCACTAAACTCTGCAGAAAAGATGCGATGTAGAAGGGGTATGAGAAAAGTCATGTGGATATTACAGATTTGTAAATAAAAGTCACTCTTTATGGTATTGAAATATGTTAGAAAAAGCAAAATTTATCAAAAATACTTTCTGAAGATCCGCACATTGACAATCAACATTTAAGAACTAGAAATGGACAAACTGTGGATTTTCTTTAAGTTAAGTATTTCAAAGAACAAGAAAAAAAACAGAGATAAAAGCTGGTGAATGGTGTGTGGTAAAGTACGAAAATACATTGTATCCTTGAGTTGTGACGATTATTGAAAAAAACGAGTTTAAAATATAAGTAATGGCTGCTGTTGAAACCAATTAGAAATGGCCAGTAACGACAGATGAAATTTATAATAAGAAAGAAAGAATAATTTGAAAAATTGAATTACCTGAACTTGTTAATAGAAGCAGCCAGTATAGATTTAAGTCTTATGTTATGTAATATTTTTGATTTTTCATTGAGTTTGATATTAAATTTCTGTAAATTTAATTCATAATTGTTAATTTTCAATGTTTCTATCTAAACTAAGCTGTAATTTTCATTCATTAATTTTTGTAATAAAGATATGCTTGTAAGTAAATTTTGTAACGTAAGTTACTGTAACATAAGTTACCCAGTTTAAAATCCCCATAATTTTCAATTTTTGAAATAAATTTTTAAATTAATGAAAATATATTCCTAAGCATTATAAGGAACTGATAAATTATGCTTCAAACAATAAAACAGCTGTAATAGAGCAGAAATTTGCTTCAGAACCAATTTTCATATTATGTCATTCCCTTTTTGTGTAACTCAAGTTACTGCCTTATCTTTGACTGCTAGATTTTGTAAAATTTAAATGCATCGAATATTTTTGCATTTTAAATTTGCTTTCAACTGTAATTTTCATAAAATGCTTTCATACAAGATTTGTACAACAAAATTTGTCTGTACTGAGGTGCTAAATGTATAAGAGTTGGTCGAAATGTAATGTAAGTTACCGTGGAATTGCCCTTATGCGTTAGACCACTTAAAATCATGATAAAATACACTTTCTGCCTTTCAAAATCAGCTCACTAAGAAAGAGTAACCGTTTGAACGAAATGTTACAGCAATAAGGAGCATTGATATAGGAAAGTGATCACAAAATTATCATTAGCCTTACGTACAGATCAGTTGTGTGCAAAAACTTAAACTAATCATCCCAAGAAAAAAATATTTAAGTTAACAGTTCCTTATTTTACTTTGCTGTACATTAAAAAAAAAAAAAACTTATTGTTTGTATTGAAAGTAGAAAGAAAAAATGCTTTAGCGGTTGAAGGATGTTTCGGGAAAGGAAAAAAAACGTATTGTAATAATTTCGCTAAGATGTAATTGTTTTGATGCTTGAATTTTTTTTCAGTGTTTTAGCATTGTAATGGGCACTTTTTTCAATAGCTCTGTGGCTGTAATATATTTAAATCAACTTAGAGACAACGGGTCTATGCGTCCCTAGTTATACTTTATACGTTTGACAATGAATTTGGGGAACTATTTTGTGGTTGCAAGGTTTCAAAAATTATGTCTTATCGGCTATTCAAAATTCCATTTATATTTTCTGCTGTACTATTTACACTAGAAGGACTAAATATTGAGTTGATACTGCTTGTGCTTTGTTATAACAAAAAAGAAAAAAAGGCTTGACCTTAAAAAAGTAATAAAAATGCTTAGCCCACCTCTATTTGTCATCATACCGTATAGCTCTTCTAAAGTGGCGAAAAATGCTCTTTATTTTTGGTGAAATATTTTTCATATTGAAGAAGAGTTGTTTCAATGTTTGACATTTCGTTTTATTGCCCTTAACACTTTACAGAACTCGTGGGTATTATTATCCACATGTTAATTCATATCCTAAAGCGAGAAAAGAAAAAAAAAAGCTAAGTACTGTCATCTTACCCCACTTTACACTAACATATTCTTTTGTACAGTTGTGTTTTAAGACAAATTCAATTAGTTTATTTCAACTAAAATAAGAAACGTGTTTTAAGATAAAAAGACTCAAAGCTTATTTATTCGTCTAGTTTATTCAAAACGATAAAATTAAACAGAAAGGTAAAGCTGTTGTTCTTCATGTAGCTTTAGATCATTAAATGGTTGCTAAAAATATATTATCCTTTTGTCAAAAGGCTCATTTGTGTTATTGTCATAAGCTTCTTTAAACGTATTGATTTTGCATGAGTAATATGTGAGAGAGGTACCGTTATATTTGTTTAAATTGACAATAACTGTGTGATACAAATCTTAATTTTAGGGCTTAAACCTTTTCCAGAAACTAAAAATACAAAGCTATCCTAAAATAGTGTCTTTTGTGTATATGATGTGACTCTATGCTTAATAGGGGAGAAAATATATTTAACTGCCGTAAAGTGTAATCGGTAATAAACTTTAAGTGGCTTAAAAACATTCGACTTTCATTAAAATCACTGAAATCGCACACAGAGAAGAATGACAACGGCATTTTTTTTAGTCTATGATGATAATTTAATGTTAATTTACAATTTAAAAAGCGCCTCTTTAATTTTTGGTGTGCGTGATGTCCGCACTCAGCAGTGCTGACATTTTAAAACGAAACACTTATACGTAAAAATGTGACAAACGGTTTACAAGTAGAGGGAATGGGGTAGAAGTGCCAAGAAAAGTAGCAACGGAAAGTGACTAAACAACACAGTCAGTTTCTGCTTACAATTCCATACGAACATATATTTTCCATTAAAGTTTAAATATTTAACAGTGTTCAATCCCAGCGAAGAAAAACAAAGAAGCTTTGCGAGGCAAATATTAAGCTGTCGTTAAAGAAAAATCCGAGGAAGTGAAAGGAAATGTAATCATCCCTTTAATTCACCATCTACTTTCTCCCTTAAAAAAGGGATTTCATAAGAACGACTTTCGAATCCAGGAATCCTATTTTTAAGCGCTCCGAACTTGTTAAAAAGCAGTTTGGCACATAATCACGCTTCCATATTTCATAAACGAAAAACAAATAAATTCAAAACTTGTAAAGTCATAAACATCTCTTTTGAGCCGGCGAAATTTTCTTCTCTCAAATCATTCTCACGGGCTTACTAATGGGACTTAAATTTACATTTAGTTGTTTATTATTCCCTTTTCAATATATCCCAGAAATCTACCCTTCCCTTGCCAACTAAGAAGCCAAGGTAAGACTTTCGAGGTTAATTCCTATTTACTTATTTCATATAAATTCGTGGAGATGAGCCTGCATCTAAATCTGCAACAGCTTTGAGATGCAAAGCAGGCCGGATGGAGTCGTTTTCTGGAAGTTCATAAATCAGCTGTGTTCCGAGCAGCTTCTTTGTTCCCAGTAGTTATGTAAATGCAGACGATTCCATCTTATCCCACCTGTGAACGCTGATGAAGGGGAAGGGGATTACGAAATGCGGACAGAAATGATCATTTATTACACACCTATTTTATCCTCGGTTATCTAGTGTTGACATTTAGCAATACGTTAAAGAACGTCTTGCGAGGATGTGGTTGTGCGTTGAATATTCTATTTTTGCTTTGGAAATTCGATTTGCAGACAAGAGTGTTTATCGTGAACTAAAGAAGGGGTTTATGTTTTCAGTTTTGTTGAAAGTTTTTTTTTTCCTTTCTTTTTCTTTTCTTTTTTGTTTTACGAATGGCAGTATTTTCTTCAATAGTGAATTTGTGCTTTGAGAGCCCATTTTGTAGAGATATTATAATAAAAGAAACGTCTCTAGTAATTACGTAAAAATAAATTATTAATTTAACTTACCTAGGATATCCAGTTAGCAAATGCAATGACATAGGAAACTAAAATATCTAAATGGTTGGATAACTGAAAATCGATGAGAATTTGGACGAGAATAATTATTCGCAGATATTTTTTAAATCCCTATATTATTTTAAATGCAAAAAAAAAAAAAGGTTATTAAAAAAAACCTACGTGGTTTGGCTGTATAATCACTTAAGAGCAAACGATGACACATGTCATATTTTAGCTACACGTATTATTATTATGCGTCAGCGCACTTTATCTTAATAATATAGACGTTGAAAGATAAAATAGAATTTCACGTCCAAGGTTCAAAATTGCCACGCATGTAAGACATTTTTTTGCCATTTCTCCCTAACCCCCCTCCCTCCACTTATCTAATAGATTAGGAGTAAACTTTTTAAAAAGTACAGTTATCTAAATTTTTAAAAAGAGGGAACGATTTCTAAGATCTGAAGACGCATTAAGTGAAGAAAAATTAGGTTTTAATTCAAACTACACTGTTGATCAAAAACCAGGAGTTCCGTTAAAAACAGGTTATTAAAAAGGGTTCTTCATATCAGAGAAACTAAAATACGCTGACAGATATATATTGTTAGATATGGCATACAGTGGAACCTCGGTGGGCCGTGGTAGCCCGATTAGTAAGGCGCCTGACTCGTGACCGGAGGGACTCGGGTTCGATCCCAGCCGATCAAAGATCCACCGTCTTGATTGATGGTGGCTGGGGGACGTTAAAAGAGTCGTGGTCACGAAGTCCTCCAAGTGAAACGATACCTCTGGGGGTGCTGGGCCAAGGGTTTGCTCGACCCTTGGTTCTAGTTCAAAAAGAATAGAGCGCCCTTCAGGGCTCTATCCTGGTTAAACCACGAGTTGTGGTAGGTACGGGGATCCTGGAGTGTGAAGTGGGGGGACTACGAAATTGACCAAGGGACTACGATAATATGTATAGTTAAGCGGATGTCAACTTACCGAGGTTCCACAATTTCAATAACTGTAGTGTTTCCTGTGCAGCTTACTTACTAGTGCTTGCCATCGATGTTATAAAAAATAATTTCAGTAAATGATTTTTCTTTTTCTTTTTTTTTTTTTTTTTTTGTTTGAAAAGAAGATAAAATAAATTGGACAATTTTTATATACCCTTTTTGGAATAAATCATTAATTAAAAAAACAAAAAAACAAAAGAGATGCTTGTAAAAAAGAAAAGCAAAGATAAGAGTTTTTAAATAATTCAATAAGAATTATTTGAGCATTACATGAGCTTCTCACTACGCTCAATTTCAAGGTTTAAAATCTTTTGAAATAAGTCAGTGTTTTCTTTCTGATATTAAATAACTGATTCGATTTCTTTATAAAAATACTTCAATGTTTATAGAGTCTTATCCAATAACAAAAATTTATAAAGTGTACAACCACAATCAGAAATAATAAATTGCCGAACTTAAGATTTTAACTGCGTTCGCATTTTATTGGATTAAATACAATTTGGAGGAACAATGTAATCAAGCGCAATTACTTTGGGAAGTGGAAACATCCAAACATCCGTTCTTAATAATCATAGGGAAAAATATTCCCTAATGACAAAAGTATTTCTTCATTCTTTCCTAACAAATAATTACGTTTGATTCCAAAACTAATAGCAATTATTTTCGGATTTCGGCTAGTACTTTGAGTCCATTTGATGAATAGATTGCCGTTTAATGAGCTAAGGATTACAAAGTGAACACGGTGTGTGTTTCGGGCCTTTTATATTTGCTGAGGGTGACACAAGAGTGTTGAAATACACAAAAATACAGTAGTAATTAATGAGGATTGTCAATTAGAAAAATAATATGAGCTTTGAAAAATGTAAGATGTTGCTAAGAACTAAAGTTTAAATGACCATGTTTTTTAAGCCTTGGGACACAAGCAATATACAAGAAAAAGACAGTCAGGTAGTTCAATATAAATTAAACAACTTCTACTGCTACATAATAATAAATAAAACAAAGCAAAGCACGTGCGTTTATTTGTCCATCTATGTATTTGATTTATGTGTTTATTCATTTATTTTAGAAGCCCGTTTTTACTTGACTCAGTTATACCGAGAAAATAAGCGTTATATGAGAGTTTATTTTGTTTTCAAATCAAGAAATATATTAACTCTTCAGCAGTCTTTTTATTTTTTTTAAGCCTTACGTATGTATTAATATTTTTTTAACTGCAATAGAAAATTTTCTACGGCATTCTTCTCTCATCCTTCAAATACATTGTAATAAAAACCGGTTTCACACTACGAGAAAAAGAGAAATACGGCAGCTCTAAAAGAGCGAATAAAACAGAATGAGATTAAAGATCCCCGAAACAGGCAACTCCTGGAAATATACCTGCAATAGCACTCGGACCTAAATTGCACCTAACGCTGTCAGCGCCCTCTATAAACACTTTCCTCTGTCTTTTGAGACAGCGGGTGATATCTACTTCCCCCCACTGATGGAATGATTAGAGAAGAGCATTTTGCATCAAAGGGTATCTCCCAATTTCCCAAGGGTCGTTTTTCTCACCGGAAAAATCGAAAAGCTTTTCTCCACCCCTTGGGTCTGTACCACTAATACGGGGCGGCATTTTCTGCTGAATAGCAGCTGATATCTCTCTAGGTTTTGAGCTTTTGTTTTCATTTGGCAAGTGAATTTTTAGAAAAGATGTTCAAAGGGTAGATTAATGTAATTTACTGTAAAAAGATTAGTTTGAACATAATAAGCAACTAAGAATTGGTCATTGATTTTCGCTCTAGTTTAAAACTACATTTTATTTACTTGTTCGTCAACTAAAAATTATATTTTCTTGTTTTACTATGATTGAAAATTAGTGTCACTATGCATAACTGGTATTACAATATTTGCCGCAGACGTTATTGTTGGATGTCATATTAATGAATGAAGTCCATGTTGATGAATGGACCTCAATTTGAGTAACTTCAATAATTATTATACCAAAAGGGAAAACTTATGCGATAACTCTGCTAATAGGAATCAGATTTTTTTTTAAAGTTTCAATTATAAAACGATAAAATTTTAATAGTTTATGCAAATTTTAACTCTTCAAGTATTAAACCATTTTATTTATAATTACAAAGATAAGAGGAAAACAAACAAATATATTATAAGTACTGCTTAATAGTAAACAATTTAGTCTAACCAAAGCATTTAAAAATTTGCTTTCTATACTAATTGGAGTAAAAAAAGAAAGAAAGACCAGAAAAGGACAAATTTTACTCGGTGTTCTCTAGGTCAAATAAGTATTACTCCATAAAAATTTTCTGAAGTTATTAATTTCTAGCGTTGCATAAGAACCGTTCAGAATGGTTGTTTTTCAGGTGATAAATTAAACACATTTCATTGTTGCATCAAAAACTTAAAACTTTTATTTTAGAATTTTAAGTTATTTTCAGCTCCAAAGAAGGTTAGCGTATAAATTTAATGAAGACAAATTTTAATAGCTGTTAAAAGTTTTCATTTAGATATTTATTGCAATAATCAAGATGACGATGACCTTAATTCTTGCAGTAGATATCTAAGTGAATTGTCTTGGCTTCAAAGTCTTATAAGTAATGGGTGTGGCGGATCATAATTGTCTTCTTTTTTTATTTTTATGTTTTAAAATTAATTACATAATATACATAAATTTAAAACAGAAATAATTCCACCATTTAAGTAACGAGGTAAAAAATGCATTCAATAGTTATGAAAAATGATAAGTTATTTTTTAAAATCTGAGCATTTGCAATTAATAATTGAATCACGCATTTTCATTTAAAATTTTAGTAAACTTTAACACTGTAAAATTTATTATACTATGAACGGAAATTACTATGGTCTTTGTCTTCACAGTTAGTTAATTCAAATTATATTATACTACCCTTTTTAAAGTCAAATTATTTGACTTTAACAAAGGCAATAAAATATTTAGAAACATGTGTCATTAGGATATAGCATACAATGCAAAAAAAAAAAAAAAATGTTGATTTTACAGTATAATACAGCTGATTTTACAGCAATAAATTAAAATCTCGACTTTACAGTAATAAACTACAAAACTGCTAGTTTCACAGTTTATTACACAGTGCATTTTACAGTTTAAAACTGGAACCTCTGCTGCAAGTGTAAAACTGTTGTTTTTACAGTACAATACAGCTAATTCCATGGTAAATTCTACCTTTACAGAAATAAACTAAAATTGGAAGTTTTACAGTAATAAATCGTAAAATAGCTAGTTTTACAGTTTAGTAAAATCCCAAGTAGCATCAACTCATCGGATTTTGTTCGGCCGATCAACAAACTCCTCGTAAACTGATCCTGTAACGCACGATGACATCGTTCCGATCAGTATCCGAGCACGGTTTTCGATGAGCTACTTTTCATCGGAAAGCGATATCCTTCCGATCAACTTTCCCGATGAAAATAAGCCGAGCTATATTCCATCGGAAAACGATATCCTTCCGATCAAGTTTCCCGATGAAATTCCTCGGCACGGGACTGTTCTGCTCGTAAATTGCTCCAAATCTCATCGTATTCTCATCGGAATTTGCTGCTCGGATTCTGCTCGGCCGATGAGACATATTGGATCATCGGCCGATGAGAATTTCATCGGGTTTCGATGAATGGCCGATCATCGGCCGATGAGATGATGCTGCTAGGGATGCTTTTACTATTTTAAACTGGAACCTCTGCTGCCAATATTATACTGTAAAAACAACAGTTTTTTTTTTTGCAGTGCATACGAAGATCAACGTATGTGTGCTAGACAAAATACCGGAAATCGAAAGTATGAAAAATTTCATGATTATAACGCAAAAAAATTGCTCGTAAAGTTAGGAAATTTGCATTTTGCACATGATAGATGCTTTCTATGCATAAATGTATCAACGTAGTGTACTAAAAAGAAACTAACTCATACAGTACATAGTTTTTCCTTGAAAAATATGCTAATGTGCTAAAATCAGCTAGCTTTTTATAAAAAATCTACTGCTCAAGAAGCGAAATTACTGTCAAGTGTGAAACGCATGAGCAATTTCGAAATTACGAATTTAAATACTTTTTCGGTGTAGTGCGACTCCGTTTATAAACAATGCCTTATATTCGAAGAATATCATTGGTGGGTATCAAGCTTTGAAAATTGAAACCAAAATATTATGAAATCTTCAAGTGATTTCTCTTCTTATGTGTATTAAGAATCATGCTATTCAGTAACCAGTCTTGATTAGTCAGTTGTTTTTTACAAAACATGATGAAACTCGTAATGAGTAATACTGAAACAGTTTCTTTCAGAAGAGTTGAAATTGCTATCATCATCTACACAGCATTTTTCACTTTGTTTAAGTTAGACAAAAAAATTTCACTTTAGAAGTTTCGCAATTTGCATAACAATCGAATTTGTAAAGAGAAAAGTAACTGAACAAAACTGAGTTTAGTGATAAAAGTCAATACAGTTAAAATCTATATTTCTCAACTACAGTGGTTTTCCTCTCAAAACTAAACATAACATATGTCTAAACATAACATGCCTTGGTAATGCCTGCTCATTGAGCTCAGAATATCTGTAACTTTGGATTATCTGTGCTTTCAATCACGTTGATTTTTATTTTATATTTTGTAAAAACGTTTTATTTCTTAAGACATGAAACTTTGAAGACATAAAAGGAATGAAATAAATTAGGTTGTTTTTTATTATATAATTTTTAAAATACAGGGTGTCCACTCCTATCGTGGCCCAATAGCTAATTTCTAAACCGTTAGAGATACGCATATAGTTCATTTAGGAAAAAATCTCTAAATTACGAAAGGAATTTTGGGTCTATTCAATGTTTTTTAAAAAATCAAATTTTGAAAAAGTTACGAAATTTAAATTTTTATACATCCCCCCCCCCCAGTTCTATCAATCATAATTTTATCATCACATCGTGGACACTGTAATGTTTAAAACTTAAAAAAATCACTGTTCTACGACAAAAATTGACCGAGTTATGACGTTTTGAAAAATTAAGATTTTGAAGGATTTCGCATACGGTCCCTTAAGCGATCTCTGGGTGACGTCATGAAATAATGCAAGATCTTGATTTTTCAAAACGTCAAAACTCGGTCAATTTCTGTGGTAGAACAGTGATTTTTTTTTTTTGTTTTAAACGTTAAAGAGTCAAGAATGTTTTACTAAATATGATTGATAGAACTGGGGGGCTGTAATAAAATTTAAATTTCGTAACTCTTTCAAAATTTGATTTTTTGAAAAACATTGAATAGACCCAAAATTCCTTTCGTAATTTGGCGATTTTTTCCTAAATAAACTATATGCTTATCTCTAACGGTTTAGAAATTAGCTATTGGGCCACGATAGAAGTGGACACCCTGTATAATCAGCAAAAGGTTAAAATGCTATCTTGTGAGAAACTATGAAAATAACTAAAACTCAACAGTATGAAACAGAAAGCTTCTTGTTGGGGGCTTGTTTCGGGCCCCCTTGTTTCGGGATCACATGATGCCCCTTGGCTAGAAAAAAAAGGTTTATAATGTTAAACAGCAGTTTTTAGTCTCTAATGAATTATAGTTATTGCTTTTTAGAGACTAGCACTTAGCTTTAAATTATCGTTTTTTTTTTTTTTTTTTCCAAATACATCGAAATCATAGTTGCAAATATTTTTCATGTTATATGCTTTCAAAATAATATATATATATATATATATATATATATATATATATATATATATATATATATATATATATATATATATATATATATATATATATATATATATATATATATATATATATATATATATTTTTACTGGAGTTAAAGTTATCTTCTTTTTTTTTTCTTACTGCTCATGATAACTTCAAGAAATATAAATAAATATTTATGATTTCTTTTACGAGTCAATAGAAAATTTTAGAGTGAAAAAATAAATTCCCCTTTATCTTGTGCATAAATAGTAAAATAATGAATTCGCTACACCTGTTTTTCTTATTATTTAATGCCTTTTATTTTTAAACATCATTGTTTTAAAAATTACAATTTTTAGAAGTGGGAAATACCGAATTCAAACACCAACGTAAACAATGAATACTCGAGAAATCTATAAGATTAATATATGTTGCCAAGAGTAAAAAATATAATCCTCGTTTTTGATAGAACCGTTTCTTAATTTAAAAGCGCGCAATTTTAAAGAAGCATATGACGAAATTTCGTATTGCTTTTCTCCTAAACCACACGGAGAGCAAATATCCGAAATTAAGTGGACTATTTCTCCCCTTTCCCACCAGGCGGCAGTGTTTACCAACATTTCGACAACTGGGATCGTAGCCGGGGTCATTTGAATTTAGTTTCTCGTGATTGGCGGGCGGCGCAGTAAGCAAAGCGGTGAATGGATATTCCTACAGCATGTTCGCGCTCTTAGTGATACTGCTTCTTCGCACAACGCAAGGTATGATATTTAAAAATTACAGTTAAATAAAATCAGCGTTTTCACGATATTTTCAGTAATTTCACGATACAGGAGTTGTCACTAAAATTAGTTAGTTGTTTCAAATGCAGCAGTTTCATAGTGATATTAAAAACTTAGCCTGATAAATAGTTATAGATAATATTTTGATGTATCCTTAGTTTGCGTTACTTTGCAATGTAAAGTTCTCTTTAATGATATTTCGTGCAGTTTTAAAAGTCTGTCAAAAGACATTT
Source organism: Uloborus plumipes (assembly GCA_038373865.1). NCBI lineage: Eukaryota > Metazoa > Arthropoda > Arachnida > Araneae > Uloboridae > Uloborus > Uloborus plumipes. The sequence goes on from JAXGGA010009494.1 coordinate 50,092, forward strand.
TCCTCAAGTGCGCTTGATATTTTAAATCCTTCCGAAACGTTAATTAAATTTTAAATATCCGAAAAAAGAAAGACAACTTTTTAACAACGATTTTCTAAAAACTTATTTAGTAACTAGTTTATTTCAAATGTTGATGAACTTCTTGTCTCTTTTATGAAGTTAGTGTAAACTGTGCAACATGTGATTTGTCCCAGTTTGCAAATGCAACTAAGTGGTTAACTTTACAAAAACAAAAATTAAACTTTACTAAAGAAAATATTGTGTAAGAAATATGTAAGGGATACCATATTTTTTTTTACATAAACAACATTGAGGTACTCGATATAAAGATGTTTTTTTGTGTAATGATGATTACATCGTGTCTCTTTAGTACTGATGTATCGTGCTTTAATGGATGAATGTTAATTATCAATAATAGCTGGTGTCTTTGACATTTTATTCGAATTATCTACTTATATGATTTTTTAGCAAAGAGTTATATTTCGTGTTCTTGACTCTCCGTTAATACGCAAGTAAAAACCTCAAAGTCTAGAGCGGTTGGTTTTTCTTTTAATTTTCTTTATCTATTAAAATTGGATGCATATCTATGCGTTAAGAATGGTTCAATAAGAGATTTTTCGCCGATTAGTTTTTTTTTTTTTTTTTTTTTTGAAATTCAGAAAAATACTCGTGCATGTCATGGACTAAGCAAAAACATTTTTTCGTTTTTTTTTAAAAAGAATATATACTCTTAATAGCATATTTGCAAATATAGGAGGCCGTTAACGATAGGTCTAAGCTGTTTCATTACTATTAACAGAATGCATTTTTACAGAATATTCTACTTGTTATAAAATAGCGAGTTCATCGCTTAACGGTGAAATTTGTCGAGTTAATAATGGATTTGTAGATGAAAGACGTAGAGAAAACGTGTAAATTAAACGAAAAGTGGAAATTAGTAAAGTGAAAAGCTAATGAGACTAATTTTAAATAAACATTTAGCGTACTATTTAGTGATTTAAAGTATGCAACAGATACAGGAGCTGATAAAAAGGAATTTC
>JAXGGA010009495.1:0-51113 GCA_038373865.1 Uloborus plumipes
AAAAAATGAAAAATAACATGTTTAAACGCAAGTTGTCATACGAAATTCAACATTCAATCTTTGTGTACAATAATTTTCAGAACAAATTTCCGATGCGTTTATTTTGAAATAAGTCAGCTATCTTAACTATTTCACTTTGCCACTTAAAATGGGATGCTAGGCATTAATGGGTTAATGCAGTAAAATTGGCAACTGGTTCCCCAGAATGCGGGCTGATTCCCCAAAATCAAGATCTGACCAGTGTCGGCATTTTTGAACAGTTTAGCAGTTGCATAAATGCTGGGCTTTTGGTTGCTGTGTGATTCGATGGCACACGCATTCTTTCACTTTGTCGTCCATTTTAAATTTGTGTCCCCGCCCTCCAAGCAGTGCTTTTTTTCAGTTCCCCAAACATTTGTAGGTCACATGGGGACAGATCTGGCCTACTCCCTCAAACTGGTTCACAACCCGAAACACCAGTGCCAGCAAAGTTCATTCTTTTAAGAATGCGATCAAACTGAAACATGCTAGTAAACTTGCTTGTTATGGCATATGTTGCAGGACAAAGCTAGACCACAGCTAATTCAACAAGAAAAACTCTGCAGAAGTTCAAGTGGGCAGTCTTGAGCCCCCTCCCCCCGTTGAACCAGATCAGTCCCACGTAACTTCCACATATTTGGTGAACTTAAAAAAAAACACTGCATAGACACACATTTTAGAAAGTGTACAACTGGTTCAAACAGCACCCAAAAGATTTTTACGAGCACTGTATTTTGCGACTGGAGTTACAAGGGGTGAATGCCTAAATGCCTGCACATGATAATACTTTCGAGTTTGGTTGATAATTACTAGGAAATAGCCTCTGACGCGTTACTCATTGACTGCTCTAACAAATTTATTGCCAATTTATTCCGAAGTGGTTTCATCTACATGACAGTATTTGGGTGATTCTACAAATACGGGAATATTTCTAACATGTAGATTTCAAAAAATTAATTTAAAAGTAAAAATCTGAAAAAAATCAGCAAAGCACTTGATAAGTTACATAAGTAAAATAGAATATCAGCAGAGCTTAAATGTTTGTATTTTATTGTATTTTTGGATTTTTATTTTTTTGAAGGCATATGTGAATGATAAAAAGGGCATGTGGATGACACAATGGGTATGTGAATATAACACAGTAAGTATGTGAATAACACAAACACAATAGGTATATTAATGAAATTTTTTAACCAGTAAACTGTTAGACATAATTTTTAAACATTGCACTGTCATAGTTTGGCTTTTAATTCCTCCACGTGTCTTATATTGGGGCATGTGAATGACAATAGAAAAAGGGCATGTGAATGACAAAACACAAGTAATTGTGTTCTCAAAAAGTCATATTTGAATATTTTTCGGCTTCACTTCGAATTAGAACCCACAAATGTAAGCCTTAGGATTACTCATCATCAAAATTTATTTACATGTACATTTTATATGCATTCTGTGGGGCATGTTAATGACAAAGTTAAAAAACACTTGCCTTGAAAGTTAAGTTTAGCTTGCTTCTTATCAAAAAGTAACTGCAGAACAGCAAAATTAATCCTCAGCCAGGAATAACAAAGTTCCATGCTTTATTTTAAGATGTGTTGCCAGATTTTGAAATAAAACATTTCAGAGAAAAATATCTATACTTTTTAGACATGTGGATGACTGATAATCGCTGGGACAAAGTTTAGATGAACTTTTAGAGATATTATTTTCATATTATTTTGCTTTTTTTGTGATTTACATCTTGCACACATTCATATGTATAAATAAAAATACTCGAGAAAAAAAAAATCACTTATTTTTTTAAAATCTATATTCCATTGATTGTGAGAATTGCACCTATGGGACAGGGCATGTGGCTGACATTTCAATCTAATATCCTTTTTTTAAAATGAATAATAATTAAATATTGATATTGTTGATAACGGAAATTATAGAACAAAAGACGCATAAAAATATTCCCAAAATAGTTTTTTATTAAATTAAAAACAAAAAGAGCAATCAGTATGGAACATAAATTTGCCCATTTTTGTAGAATCACCCATTTATATTATGTGACAGATTCTGAGGGAAAGTAATTATTTAACAGTATTTCTTGATTGATTTATGCAATAAATATCAGCTATAGGTATTCTTTGTTTTGGGTATTTTGTTCATCTCTCTTAAAAAAAAAGGTTGGTTCTTTCTCAAAATAGGTCATCTGGCCAGCCTTTTAGAATTATGCTTTACAACTTATAATATGACCTCTATACATTTTAATAAGGAAACCAACGTCAATTTAGGTGATAGAACAATATGTTTGCTCCCAAGACCTGCAATAGGTTGTTGCTCCAGCAAAGAAGAAGATAAAAAAAACTGCAAGCCGCTCCAACCGTCTGACAAAATCAGGGTTGGCAAGTTTTTGACAGTCGGAGGTTTTATCCGGTTTTAACCGTGGTTTTTACCGTCATGTCAAAAACCACTTTTGACATGGTTTTTGACATAATTGTCAAAAACCTAAACTTCTGCACAAAACATGTTTAAATTTGATATTGATAATCAAAATACATTTTCAAATGAATTTGACAATTTCTAATTTCAGACACTAAAGTAAACTTTTGGAGTTTTAGGTTATTAAAATAAAGTGTAATAAGCAATCCTAATCATGATTGAAGGGCTCAGGAGTAAATAATGGTAACTTGCATTTTAAAAAATCAAACATATGGCTTTATTGCTTTGAGAAATTACTGTAACAGATTTTTTTATTTTAAAAATGAAGTGGGTAAATTTTTTAAGTGCTGTGTGTCTTGGGTTAAATTTTTACAAGTGATTTTTTTTAATTTTAATTTGAACTAATAAATTCTAACTAATAAATAAATAGATAAAATAGTTCGATCAAAAATATTTAGCAGATTTGTACACTGAGTACTAGTTAATTTAGTTTTGCTTTTACTCAAAATTAAAAAAAAATCACTTTAAATTCTGATGTAAAGATTTTTAGATTGATAAAATAGCTAATTAACAGTTATTAAAACATTTAAACAAAACTACTTTAAAAACTGGATTTAACTTTTAATACTTTTAACTTTTTTCATGGCATAACAAGTTAATTTAAAAGAATGAGAATTAATTTTCATTAAATTTATTAATTTAATTTTTATTAAACTTGACTGATAAGATAACTAATTGATAGTTTTTAAACATTTAAACAAAATGTCTTTAAAAAGTGGATTTAAGTTTTAATATTTGTAACTTTTTTCACGGCATAACAAGTTAATTTAAAAGAATGCAAATTAATTTTCATTAAATTCATTAATTTAATTTTTATTAAACTTGATTGATAAGATGCATAAATTTTTATTTAATATTTTTCAGGATGAGAAACCTTACATGTTTAGAAAAAATATCAATAACCACTGTATTGAGTTTTAGACAGGTTTTTTGACAGGTTTTTGACGTTTCCGACAGGTTTTCGACATGTCATGTCAAAAACTTTTTTTACGTCAAAAACCCAACCCCGGACAAAATCGATACAATTTTCTGGAATGGGATCACTTAAACTTGTAAAAATCAAGGCTTCTAAAAGTAAACTTTCGTTACCTAATAATTTTCCTATGACGTTGCTCAGCTGTCCCTCAACGTCTGCATCAATTGAGAAAATTTCACCAACCTATGGTTTCATTTCGAACTAAGTGGGAGATGGTTTAGGCACTGAAAAAGACAAGAAATGAGTGAAAGTGTATTGTTATTAAAAAGCTAAATCAAATAATCTGGAAATTGCTTCGAGTGGCAGTACTAACATGTGATCTCGTAAAATGTATTATAGCATTTTTTTCTTTAAAAAATTTTAATTGCATTGAAAAAGGTCATGTTCCCAATAAATATGTTTTTCCTACTTTTGTGGAATACACTTCTAAACAATAAGCAAGTTTCAATCTTTTTTTGCCCAATTTGATAATACTACATTAAAATTAATTATTTTGTTGAAATAAATGTGGTCTTTATTCCAATATGTTTTGAAAATAAAAAACAGGGATCAAAGTGGTCAATTGACAAAATATAGAACACTTTTTGGAAATTATGGAACATTTGAAAAACAAAAATATGCATAATATATAAGAATTATTCATTTGTATATAGTTAGACGTTCATATTAAAATACTTACCTTTTAGTGTCACTCATGTACATAAGTTAATATACATACCTTCTCGATTTAATTTTCCCCCCACATAATATAAAAAGTTAATTTATTACAAAAAATGATGATAATATTATGGAAATGAACACTTTATTAAAATTGAAAATAACAGAAATAATTACATTCAGCTGCTCCCAGTAGCAGAAATTGCGAGACACAAGACGTACGTCGCAGATTTTTCAGTACTCTGCAGATAATTTTTAAAAGAAAAAGAGAGAGAGAGAGACAGGGAGGGAAAAATCAAATACAGCTCAATGAATATTGAGAGAAAATAAATGTCTTTGGTGAGCCAGAGAGTGATGCTTTTCATCTTCAAAAAACGGAAATTATCCGATGCTTTGTACCTCCACCATACATCTTTAAAATCCTTTCCTAACGGATGGGGAGGCGGATTAGCTGAGTGGCGCTGAAAATCAAATAATAATGGAAAGATATTTCGTGATTGGTTTACTTGCAATTCTTTCACGCCTGCAGAAAACAGCAGAGCCACAGCAACACAATTCAGTGTTGTATGTAAGTAATCAATCAAATTTTCTAAATCAATTACTTAAATACTTATGGTTGGGTCCGAAAAAAAAAATTCCCTCTTTAAAAAGTGCTTGATGTTAAGTTTTCCCCCTTGAATCAGTATAGTTTAACAAGTGTTTTTTTTTTTTTTTTTTTGAGAGATTTTGCAAACTTATCAGCAGCGAATGTCCTTAAGTATTCCTCACTTTTTATTTTAAAAAAGGTGCATGCACCCTGTAAAAGGTTTGTGTGTTACATGAAAACTTAAAATAAAACTAATAAAAATGCTGCAGATTATTTCCAACTGCCCAAATCAGTGTCGCAGACTGGTTAGAAAGTTTCTGCTTCTGGGCAGCTGCTCGACTGTTTCTCAGCAGCCTTTAGTTAGTTTCTTATTTCCTGCCGCTATCAATGCTGTCCCTGCCTTAATATCAGTCATGGATTTTCGTTTGAGTCCTAATTTTAACTTGTTGTTTCCTTCATTTATCATTGCTTGAGCAGAATTAATGATATCTTTTAATCCTTGAAGTTTGTTTCTCGAATTTTTTGCTACATCATTCACTTTAGGCTCCACATTTTTTTTGTTTTCTTTTTTCCACTTTTTCCTTCTCTTTTTTCTTTTTGTATTTTGAATGTGCTGTTTTGTAATATTGAATCATTTCTTTACTTCCGTCGACTTTCTCAGCAGTGTTTAACAGAGTCTTCAATGATTCTCAGTCCAACTATAGTGTCCAAACTAATATTCGGCTTGTCACTGGTTACAATTTTTTTATTTATAGAAAAACCTCTTTCGACAGAAGCTTGTCCATGAGAAAAGGTTAGAGCTGCTTTAACCAGTGTGGTTAGGTATAGCTGAAAATTAGCGGTCGCCACTCGCCACGTGGCGATTAAAGTTGCAAAAGTGGCGATTAAAAAATGTGGCATCGATCGCCACCCTCGGTCGCCACTCTAAACATTCCCAATCGAACCACATTTCCCCCCTCCTGTTCCACGCTACTTCCATGTATTTCTTTCCCCACCTCTTCTCCCCATCGCTAGAGGGAGAAATTGAGCCACAACAGGAACCACCATTCGTCATTTGCACTTTGAACCCTGCACGTGCCACCTGCTTTGGAATGGCTGCTCAGCGATCACGTGGGGGAAAGCGCAATATTGAAGAAGAGGAGTCACTTAAAATAACATCGTTTTTCGTTAAAAGGTGTTTAAATAAACAATTTAACTCTGGTTTCTTGTTTTTAGCATTATTATTTACTCTATTTTTAAATGTTTCCAGTTGTTAACTAAAACTCATCATTATAAAATACAGTATTTTCGCGTAGATAAGCCGCCGCTTATACGTGTTTAAAAGCTGAATTTTAACTCCTGCGGCTACACCATGGCGGCTTATACGATGTAAAAGTTTTTTTTTTTTTTCAAAGTTCACGTTATGTTTAGTGATTGCTTAAAAACGAAGCAAATTAGAGTCTGACATCGAAAACCAGAACTGCAACGCCCTTGAAAAGATCTATTTTGAAAAGGGTGATAGCATTTCTGCTTATTCAGGTGTTATTTTATTCTCCTAGATCCGATAAGGAAGTGGAATAAATTAAGAAAAAAAAAACATCAACCATAACCAACCTGTCTAATAAAGGAAAACAAATCCAACCGAAAAACAAATAATTAAAAAAAAAACACCCACTGCCTTTGCCCTGAGGATGGGAAGTAGGGTTGCAGTAGAAACCAACTGTAGCAGAACAGGGTTACTATAAGTTGCAGTTATCGCCAAAATGTTGCAATGTTTTATTTATTTATAATATTGAAACACTGTTTTCAAATCAATGTTACTAATTCTTTGTCATTGTTTTTGAACGATGTCAATACCAGTATACAGCGTAGGTGTAGGTTCTCGCAGATTGAATTTGTGACAGTTTTATGCGGCTTATACGCCGATGCGGCGTATCTGATGAAACGCATTTTTTTTCTCCCGTATTTTGCGAAGTGCGGCGTATACGGTGGTGCGTCTTATCTACCCGAAAATACGGTACATTCTTTTAGTCAGAAAATCAGCAAATATATATAGAGAAGACACGTATAACTATGCATTTTTGCTCTATATAAAATGTTAGTTAAGTATAATGAATAGAGTATGAAACTGGTTAATTACTTTTGACTTGATCTTATTTATGACTGAGCAAATGGGTAAATTTTGCGGTTCATGTAGAAATATATAACAGTTTGAGATGTTGTTTACAAAAAAAAAAAAAATCATAAGGGTACCTATGGCTTGCAAAATCAGTTACTAATGCTCTAAAACTGAACTTTTCCTTGTTTTAGGCTGTACTTAAAGTTTAAATTCTTTTCTGTCTCTTCTGTAAAATTTTGTGCTTTTGAGTTGTATCACCTTTCTTACGTGAGCGATATTCTGATACTTTTTTTTCGTTATTCATAAAAATTTGAAACATAAAGTGAAGCACCGTTTATACGATTTTAAAGGGACTGTATAAAGGAACATACAAATAAATATACAACTTGTTGGTTTACATCAATATGTATTGAACGCTTCTGGAACCCATTTAAAAACATATAAAACGTAAAACGTATTAACAGTGCTTCGTTAGTTGCAGTTTTAAAAAGTGGCGACTAACTTTAAAAAGTGGAGACTAATATAATTGAGTCCACTGGCCACTGGCTACTAACCAAATTTCCCAGTTTTCAGCTATATGGTTAGGTTTGGGTAGCGAATATATTCATTTTGGTCCTTCATGCTGAAAACAAAATTCCAGTACCTTGTCAACAGGGTTATCTGCTATATTCTCACGAATATCTTCATCATTGACGTACATGTGCCGCTCATCAGTTACTTTATCGATGTTATTTTCAGGTATCACCTGAGGTAACATATTACACAGCTTTCTGATTACTGGTAATGTATGATCAATTGTTTCTTTTCTGACTATAGGATGCAACACTTCCAAAGAGTATAACAACTGATTTTGTAAAGGTAGCTTTTTGGCAAGATGGTCAAAAACCGCAACATAAAAGTGTTTGGCATTGAGGAGAAATACATCTTTTGCTTTACTTTCAATTGCACCCCACGCTTTTCGAGCAGTTTCCCACATCAATTGATTTTAAGGGAACACAATCTGTTACTGGATCTACATCGAGCAATTTTTCCCCGGTTTTCCCTTTGAGAGCTTCTTCTTTGATAAAGCACCGCATAATTTTCAATGAGAGGTCACACAACTTGTCATGCAAAAGGTGTATTAGCGTCTTCTTTTGCTGAAGAAACTTCAGTATATCCTCAAATAATAACCCAACGCTAATCATAAAATGCAAGTAGGATTGCAGTAAGGGGACTTTCAAAACCTTCCTGATACTTGTGTATCTATCAAGCTTTACTAAAGAGCTTTTCTGCCGCGGGAGAGCTAGAAGAAAGTACTTTTTTTAAGCTGGGAACAGCTCAAGCATGCGTTCACATACTGCAACTACAGAAAGTCACCGGTTACTCACAAACCTTAACACTTTGGAATAATCACAATCAAAACTATCTATTTGTTTTTGAAAATCCTCCTTCCTTGGAGGAAATTTGGCAAACCAAGCATGAATATTTTGCAAAAAGTCAGTAACATTTGCAAAATCTTCTATTAGAAGTCCTTTTCTAAAAGCATTATGAATAATGTGCAAATTGCACGTTCCCACATTCACTATTTCAGTTTCTCTCAAAGTTCTCACTTCCTTGTCCATCAACTGAAAGTTTTGTTCACATTTGGTCCATCAGACCCAGAGGTGGCGATAGGAAAGGTCCGACAGGGGGGCAAGCTTGCCCGACAGGGGGGCACAGGTATAATTGAAAAATTTAGTTACCCCCCCCCCCCCCCGTCCCCAGTTCTTCAAATTTTGTTTTATGGTGCATTCGATTGAAAGATAATCGTTCTTACCATGAAACTAAAACTAAATAGTACAAGTACAAAGATTAAAAATTTTTAAAACCCCCGACCCAGATTAAAATGAACTACACTGCTCAAAGCATTTTAAATTTAAATATATTTAATTTTTTTTCGAGAGGACAAGGTAAACACGGAAAAGGAAAGATACTCCTTACTAGTAAATTTGTCAGTCGCAAAAGCAGAATAAAGAGGAAAAATTGAGTATTCTTTTAAAGCCTCATACTAAAATCAATTTAGCCCTGGATTAGGAGCGGTTTCTTCCTGTTTTATACACTTACTAGTATTTTAATTGTTAACAAATAGAAAATGGCGACAGAAAAACATTTTAAATCATTGAGTTTTCTTTTCCCGTCGACAGACAATCGTAAATCGTAATATACTATATCTAGTATCATAAATTTAAGGCTAAGCCGCATTTGCTAAAAAAAGTTAGTTAATATTCGAATGCTATATAACATGGAAGTTCCAAACACATTCTATCAGACGCATTTTTTTTTCTTTCTTTTGATACTGTTGTTTTAGCTTTTCAAGTATTTTTTCTCTTCAAAAATAGGGAAAAATGTTTCAAAGGTTTTTAATTACTATCTTTGTTAATTAATGTCATTCGAAGACGCGACCTAGCTAAGAACAATCTCGATCAACTCTCCTTTCAAAAAAAAATTTTTTTTTTGAAATCGGTCCATCCGATTAGGCTCTAGAGTGCCACAGACAGATACACAGATCGACAAACACACAGACACGTCAACTTTATAACCCCCTTTAATTTTAAACAACCATTGAACCAAACTAAAATCCTGATGAAAAACAATAGGTTTTTTTTTTCTTTTTTGCTGTACAAAGTTTTTTAAAAGGTACCTTAATTTTAGTCTTGTGTTTAATGGAATTATTGATATAATAAGTGATTGGATTAATGATATAAATATATAAATTTTGTTTCAATTAAAACAAAAAAATGTTGAAAAAAAAGTCTGCTTTTTCCAATTGAAGCTGGCTTTTTTTTTAACAGGTTTAAAAAAATAAAAAAAAAGGGTGACAATTTTTGCCCAGCTCAAGTGGAGCAACCCTAGAATGTCCAGCACCAACACTTTATTCTGCAATATGAGTTTTATGAATTTTTCGATTAATAAAAAACTCCACAAATATACAAATTCAAAACAACTGCTATCTTTTCAAAATTTAAGTATCTGACCGCAGATATTTATATTAAAAATCATCTACAAGTTTACTGCGAAAACTTTATGAACATAGTAATACCACGAAAAAATTCTGCAAATTATCCTTCAGAATCCATGATTTTCGCGATGATTTCTAGTTAAATGTGACGGAAAGTAAATAATTAAAATGGCGTTCCTTCTTTTGATCGAAATGAAGACAAAGGAGGCAAGAGAAACATCATAAATTACCTTTCTAAAAGTTCTTGGTATTCTTACTCAAGCAAACTTCTTTCTTTGAAGAAAAATAATTACAAAACTATATTTATGGAATTAGTACTTGAATGCTTTGGCCAGAAAGAACAGAATGTTTTTAAACTAAAGCAAAGTATACTACAGTATATTAAGTAATCGGAATTGCAAAATGGGGAAAGACTTCCTCAAAACGTCTCTCCTCTTCGACTTAAACTAAATGTTTCTTCCTTGCATCACTCGCTTTTTTAGTCATCTCTCATGTTTACCTACAACCGTCAAAAGATGAGCGTTCTTCTACGAAAGGCATCCATAGTTGTTTGTAGCGTGGAATCAAAAATTAATTTTGAGACTTCGATCTTGTTGTTTGACATCATATGCCTTTGATATGAATGCTGCTTTTCAAAACTGCGCTTGAGAAACTTTGTCTTCGTTCTAGTTTCCTGAAGTAATGAATAAATTTTCTGATACTCTGCCTAGGAATAACATTTGTTTTGCAAGCGACCAGATCCAAATTCAAGTCACGAACTAAAAAGTCGAAATCCACATTCAAGCTAAGAACGAAAAGTGTCTCAAACTTTTAAGTTGTTCTTCATCTTTACTTAATGATCAAGACAAGTAAGTTTATACTTTGACATTACATTTTCTTCTATTTAGCGATGCAAATTCTAAATACGGTACATTTCCCGGAAGAACCTGCTGAATCAGAGCCAGTTATTCCCAGGGCCTGATTATAGCACAAGCCCGAGCTAGGCCTGGAACTGGAGCCTCATCACCCTAAGGGGGCCCTAATTTTCTTCAAACTGATGCACTGCATTAAAGAATTGCATATTTTTAAGAAAAAAAAAGGTTCATAAATTTAAAAACAAAAACGATCTCTTTCGATACTTTTATTAGTATTTATCTTATTTAGTTCATTTTATTCAAAAAATCTTTTTGATTTCTTTTGCGAGAATTAGCTAGGGGCTAGACATAATGCATACAGTGCAACTGCATAGCGCCTTGCAGAGCTACATACAATGATCTCCAATAAAGGTTTGTATCTCCACTGTAAAAAAGTTAAAAGATGTTTTTGTTGACTTAAAAAGACAGAATATAGAAGGGGGCTTCTAAAGAATTTTCGGCCTTGGACCCCACTTTTAGTTAGTCCGTCCCTGGGTATTCCGGTGCTAAACTGGAAAAATGAATGAAAAAAAAAATCGAATTTTGAAAATATACTTTTTAACATGATCTCGTCTAGCATTAAATTTCATTGAACATTCTTCAATCCTTGCACTTCCAATTAACTTTACACTTCATTTATCAAGGGAGTGATTTTTTCAAAAAAAGTTACGCATGTCATTAGGAGGAATGTTTGAAGCACTCGGTCGCCCCAATTTTTTTAGAAGTTGGAAGTTCCACGATACAATTATACCTTCTACGCGCATGAATCAGTGGCTACTTAGTACCGTGTAGTATATATTCTGTAGTTTGGGGGGTATGGGGCCTTTTACTTCATAAAAGAATGAAATTGATTTGTCTACATCCAATATAAATTTTTCTTCGTAGCTAAAGACGAAAATGGTCGGAAAAATACATTTTGAAGGAAGAACAACAGCCGAAGGGGTTTATTTCTACTTAAGGAAAGTTAAACATTTAATTTTCTTTTTTGGCCCAAAAATAATGTATGTAGAAATTTAAAATTCAATTTAATTCTCCTTTACGCCACAGTATTAGTTTTTTCTTTTCATCAAAATTATACAGTAAGCTCCCGATCATGAGCACAATAGGATTGGTGGATTAGTGAATATCGTCTAAAATGAACAAGAGGTAAAAAATGATACTAGTGTACACAATAGCCGAAAGGAAAAAAAAAAACACTCGTAAATGTATTTAAATTAAAGTCAAAAGCAATAACATTGAATGTAAAAAATGTCTTTAAAAGCTAAAAAGGAATAATAACGCATAATTATCCTCAGATTATCAGACACGTTAAATTATTACCAAAAGGTCAATCTGGTTTCTGTTTTATCATAAAATGCTTGTTCTTATTTAGTGATTGACGTTTTTTTTTATTAAGTATCCCGTCCCCAAAGCGATGTATAATCCGCCTATCCAAAATAGTTTATAAATGTCAGAATGAGGGAAGGCTGCTTCGTGGCTCAGAATAAAATGGGCGCCAGCCGGGCGAGTTTGAATTGTCGTCATCATAAAAAAGGAAGACTCCTGGATGATGAAAAGCTTGCTGTGCGTGTATCAACATTGTCAATCACCATAAGTGGAAATATTTTGAATGATATAAAATGATATTTAAATGATGAAAATTATGATATATTTTCATTTAATGAGTATGTAGATGTAATTAAATGTAATTAGTTTATTGTAAATTTATATAATTATGTAATGTAGGTGTCTTAAAAATGCTCGTAACAAACTGTAAAATGAAAACAAATCAACTTTTTGTTTGAAATCCACAAATCCAAAACCCTTTTTTTTTTAAAAAAAATCCCACATGTGTCAACAACAAAAAAAAAAAGTCCCATTTCTGCCAAAAAAAAAAGAAAAAAACATTGAGCTCTTTAAGAAAATCACATAATATTTTAAATTAAAATTTGAGTGATGACGAGTAAATTTGGATAATTTTTGATTTTTTTGAAGTCAGAAAGCTGGTACTGTCGAATTTTTTAAATAAGTTCAAAAGTTGGATGTATACTTCTGTTAAAAAAATGATAATTTAGATTGCATACATATTTTAAATTACATTTATCATTTTTTAATGTTTCACATGTTATATTTGTGTTTGCAGAACGTTATTTAGTTCCTGATCATAAATTTATTCATCGTAGTTTCTTGCTCAAGGCATACTTAAAGTAATTATATTTAAAACATTGTTTTCGCCGGCTGATTGGCAAAATTTGACTGATTATAAATAAAATGAAATATTCATGTTTTCTCATTCCAATTCAAAAGTTCAGGAATTTAATCATTCCTAATAGTGTCATTTGACCATCAGCTGTGAGGGTTAGCTTTTAATATTCCACTCAGTTTTACGCATTGTATGAGCTATTTACTTTGTTTTTACTCTGGACACTTTCATACTACATCTTATAGCAAGAATTGCAGAAATTACATTATTTACTGAGAATAAAATTTTTCATCACGTTTCTTGGCGAAAATGTTCTTTAAGTTGTAATATTAAAAAAAAAAAAAAAATGCCGATTAATCGGTGAGATTTTGCCGATTATTAATAATAGGTACCGCCGATTAATCGGTGCATCCCTAGTTAAGGGGCCACGAAGTATGGTTTTTAGTTCATTTTCGCTCGACTTTGAACTGCGTTATTTCCCCCCTAAAAGCAACCTCCCGATTTTTTTTAAACATACACTGAAAATTTATACTATGAAGAGAATATGTGGTACGAATATGTGGTGGTGTTTAATATCTCATTGCTTTGAAGAGAAAAAGACTTAGACATTTTTCAAATTTTCAAAATTTAGGGTTTTTTGATCGCATTTAACTCAAAACAGCAACCTAGAAAAAAATAACTTTTATGAATTATGGATTCCTGTTTGATTGTCTTATTTGAACACATTTTCATTAAATTTTTATCAGGTCAAAAAAAACTGCCCCCGCCCCAGCCTAGTCCCAATAACTTTGCTTGAACAGTCCTATTTGAGCACTTTTTTTTTTTTTTTTGAAAGACCATTCCAACATACCCAGTAACGCAGTTGACAAATATGTTCAGGGGAACTCACCTTGACTTATAGGGGACCCACCAACAGAAAAGTGGTTTGAAAAAATTTTTACTTGCAATTTTTACAATTAAAAACCCAAATACCTCCCCCCCCCCTATGCTACAGAATTGTGCGAACACTTAAAAAAATGATGAAAAAAAAAAAAAAAAAAACAGGAGTTTCAGTTGTCTCCTGGGCCCCTTAAACAAGGGACCTGCTTTAATCGCAAATAATAAGATAAAATTTAATTTTGATGTTGTTTAAAGTTTTTTCCTCCTTAAAAAGCTCTCTGCTTTCCATGTCATAGGCTTGATAGTAGCTTTTTGCTTTAACACGCACAGGTAAAGTAAAAGATTATTGTAAAGCCGTCTTTCACAAGATTTGCAGATGACCAAAAATGGGAATGAGGTTTCCCGCTAGCCGCAAATAGTGTATTCGCGCCGCAGCTTCCAGTTTCATTACAACTCGTTGAAATTGGCGAATTTTCAAAAAAAATCAGCTGACTTTAGGACCTTATATTTCGATAACGGGGGCGCGAGGGCAAAAACGCATGCATCCAGAAACATGTTTAACAATGCTCTTTCGATTGGTCCTCATTGAAAAAAATTCATTATTCCATGATCGGGTACTTTCCTAGTCAGTCGTTTTCAAAAAAAAGTAAATAAAAGTACAAAGATCATCATAACACATTTTATCAAAGAAAGAAGGAAAAAAAAAAACTCGTTCGTTAACCCATTAATGCCTAGCGTCCCTTTTTAGGGACGGTCCAAAAAAGGGTCTGAATTTCCCCAAACTGAACATTTCAACCAAACAGGGGTGATTGTGTTCCGGTATTTTACCGGATTTCCGGTATTTTCATGATTGATTCTGGTATTTTCATGGTCGAAAATACAGGAAATAAAATATTTTTAATTATGCTTTTGTCTTCCCACCTTCTGTTTTTTTTTTTTTTTTTCGAATTTTCGGTGATTTTCCGATAATTACTAATAATATTCATTGAGCAAAAATGTTAAGATGCCATTCTACTGTTTTTGACTAGAAACTATTCGAATGAATGAATCGTGTCTTGTTTGTTTATGAAAGACAATTTATTATTAAATTAGGTGTGCTTAAATAATAGGAGCCTTGGTTTTTTGAAAAAAGAACCCCCCCCCCCCACACACACACTTCTCTTTAAAACTTTCAGGTATTTTTTCATGAACTCACAATCACCCCTGTTCAAATAATAGTGTTCAATGAGTACCTTGGTATGCTTTCAATTCGTTATTAACAGATTGCAGCACATAACCATTGTCAAGTGTGTTCTGTAGCAGTTTGAATATGATCTTTATCAAAAATGACATCCTTCACAATCTCAAGAAAAAAAGCTAAGTTTTCAAAGTTATTCCCAGCTTCCCAGTTTATGTTAATTGCTGATTTTATTTCTTCTTATAAAATGTATTTTTCAGTATTATATCGTGGGCAGAAAAACATTTTAGTAAGAAAAGTATGTACCCTCTGGGGTCGATCGTAATTTTTAAGGGATGATTTTTCTTTCCTTAATAAAAAAGTTATTTTTTACATAATATTTTTTAAATTATTTTTCCTGTCCATTAAACACTGTTTGTAACCAGTATACAAAATATCTTTGAAAAAAAAATTGTCAGGCATTAATGGGTTAATAAAATATCTCGAATTTCATTTTTAATCCGTTGCCAGTTGTTAAATATAAATAAAGAATAAAATGCTCTCGTGAGTGAAAAATTTTTGTTACAAAAAAAAAATCGTCTGCCAAAAAAAATAATAATACTAAAATAAATAAATAAAATAAAACAAATAAATAAACAAAAAATCGTCTGCACAGTCAGTCATTTTTTTCTGAGCCTGCATTTCCGCCATGTTTGCGGAGTCAGAGTCCTCACAGAAGATTATTCAGAAAAGTACTTTACAATACATTATTTATCAAAACTATTTTCATACAAAGTTCGTTTGAAGGAAGTCTGCCTGTAAGTTCAGGATCAACATTCAACTTCAAAATTTCCCCGTACGCACTGATGTTAAGTTTTCAAAAGTTCATTCAAAAGTTATTAGGGGGTGGGGGACAGACAGACCGACCGACAGACCGACACACAAATTCCCCATCTCAATACCCTACTTTCCAATTTTTAATTTTTTTTATTTGTTTCTTTTTGACTTTTTTTTTTTTTTGGATTTGGCGACATTTTTTGGACTTGTCGATATTTTTCGGACTTGGCGATATTTTTTGGATGCATTAAGCCACTTTTAACACTTTTTTCGTCTTTATTTTATTTTTAACGGGAAAGTAGGCTAAAAAGCAAGTATTAGGTATCTTTAAAGCAAATATAACCATCTATCCCCAAAATTAATTTCTTAAAAATGTGTTCCAATGTTTTCTTATTACACTAAAAAACATATGTCTTTCAAAGAACAAAAAATCATGCATTGTAGGGTTAAATTTTTACAGAATACGATCAAGCACACTTGAAGAAAATGTGTCATTAAAAAATCTCAATGCGGCAATAGTTTCCAAAGTTGCCGAATCGTAGTCACTTCAATATTTTAAAGATACCGAGTAGATAACCGTCCAAAATTTGTAAGAAAAATGTGCTACCCGGATGTAACATTTGGCGCCCCCAGGCAACGCCTCCTAAATACTAAATTCCTAGACATTTGCTTCGCTACCGTCGAGATGGGTTCCACTTTAAACGCCACCTTGCGGCAATCTGATAATGCCGTTGTTATTTTTTGATTGGATAATTTTTAAATTTAAATTCAGAAATGAATCAATCGTTAATTTTTCGAAGAACTCCGGTAGATGGCAGTGTATCGTGAACCACTGGCATTTTGTTGCTATTGGCGATGGATACAAACAATATTCGAATTAAATTTTTTGATTGGTTGATTTTTAAGTTTAAATTTAGAAATGAACCAGTCGTTAATTTCTCTTTCTCGAAGAACTACGGTAGACAGTAGTGTATCGTGAACCAAGAATGAAATTTTGCTCTGTGCTAAAAACCAGAAAGTTTCAGGCATTTAGTATTTAGGAGGCGTTGCCCCGGGTGGGCATTGCCTACTTGGCAAGAACACATGAAGCGATGACAAGTGCGCCATAAATTTGATCTGATTAACTCTCTGTTTGGTTACCCTCTTCAAATTTAAGGTAAGTTGAAACTGCTTACCTTAATTTTGAAAATAGAAGATACATCAACTTTATTTAATTAATAAGATATTGATTGCGAATTGTGCAAGTTGCAGCATTTATTAAGGAAGATTGCAATATTTAAAAAATGGATGCAATTAATAAGACGAAGCGCACTGTGGTAAGATCGCAAGCAACAAAGCTATTTTAGAGGATTGATTCAAAATTAAAAGAAGGTAACATGAATGAAGACTCTAAATCTGCCCTTGAGGCCATCCGGAATGGAGAAACTAACATCTCCACCACTATAAACAACTTGCTCGATTAGATGCACCGCAAAGGGAAATCTTGCGTGTTGCAGTGGATACCCGCACATGTGAGTATCGAGGGAAATGAGTGCGCGAATGCCCTGGCCAAAAAGGCACGTAGTCTTGACCAACCTCTCTCCACCATACACTTGCAGGTGCGAATGCAGTGGCAAGATGCAGAATTTTAAACCAGGCCTTAAAGAAACCATTGATAACCGACTTCGACGTTCCTAGAATTATTACGACTACAATCGCCCGTCTCAGAGCAGAACATTATAAAGGACTGAAAATGCTTCCTGACGGGACAAGGACTTATCCTTGCTGCAGGAACTGCCCAGTGACCCAACTCACACCAAGACACATCTTCGAATGCCCAAGCATTACTGCAGCGATCTTGAAACTCGGTTTGCTACCAGATAGAGATCTCCTGCAAAAGACCCTCTACAGTCCTGAGGCACCGAAGTTACCGGCTACGGTCCTTCGGACCTTCGACAATATTTAGCACAATCCGTAGACACGGCATCATCATCATCATCATGAATGAAGACGATTTTGATCAACTTTCGGCGGAATTTGATTTAAAAGAAAAAGAGCTAAATGGTCTTTGGTATAACTTTGATGTACCCCCCCCCCCCAAAAAAAAAAAAAAAACTACGCGCCAAATCTAGCACTCCCTACGGACTTTTTAGGGTTGCTTTTTCTTATTTTGGTGTTGCCAATTTAGGTTTTTTCAGCTTGTGGGTTTTTGCTGTTGCCAAATTTAGTATTTTCTTGTATTTTGTAACATTTTTTAAGTTTTTTTTTTTCAAGTTTTGTGGCTATAATTTTTTTGTGGCAACAACAAAAACAGGTATTTTGCTTGGCGAGAAAAAAAAAGTCGCCAAATTTCCGATTTGGGGGGTATATCAAAGTAGTTCCGAAAAAATTCTCCAGGAGATTTCTTTTTACTTAAAATAGGAGGGGTAAAGTCATATAGACTTAATATAGCAAAAGGCCAGCACACAGACAGGGATGAATAAGCGAAAAAATCTTTCAGGACAATCCCGAAACCCAGAGATTTCAAGAAACTAAAAAAAAGGTGGAGTTCATCCCAGAAGATGCTATGAAAAAACTTAAGCCAAGTCACAATTGCTAGTTTTAAGGACAAGTACATATTTTTGGACGACATGAGAGACTTCCATTCATGTTAAATCTTTGTATTTAAATTCAAAAGCATTTCTTAAAATTACTTTTCATTTTTCATAAGGTCAAAATTATTTTGAATTTTGACAAATTATAAACGTTTACTGGTATTGAAATTATACTTTTATTTGACAGTAATTATTTGTTCTTATTCTCCCCCATCAATATTACTCATGTTTGTGAGACCTATTACAGGTTAAATGAAAAAAATAAATAAATAAAAATTTTAACATGTGTTCCGATTGACCCCAATCAGCGGGGTGATAACACCCATAATTTCCTATATATTTTAATAATAACTGTTCAAAATGTTTTGTCTTTGCTTGGAATATCAAAAGTAAAGCAAGACCGAAGTTTTTACTCAGAAAATCAAATTAAAAAAAAATCGTTTAACTGCTTTTTTTACAATTAAAGCTGAAAAGTGTTCCGATTCACCCCATTTTACGGTACGATTTACCGAGTTAAAATCAATGCCCCCCCCCCCCCCGATTTTAACAGCAACAGAACTGTAGCTCAGGATCTAGCATCCCTTTTTTTTTTACTATTTTCACATTTTTGATCATAAACATTTCATGTATTTTCCAGAATTTCTTTAAATAAATCATTTTCTTACCAGTAGCCAACAATGAAGCTGCATCGGACATGAGGTCCGAAACCAAAAGGTGTGAGGGACAGAAGATCCGAGCGACAGAATATCCAGCGGACATAAGATCCGGCGTGTACAAAATATTCTCGGACAGAATGTCTCCCTTTTTGGAAAGCTAGTTTTCTGAGGGTCCTATCGTTGCGCCCTACCTCTCTGGAACATAAAAACCATCCACTGGTAATTGTGATCGTGAGTGTCAGCCAAGACGTGTCATGACCAGCACCGCGTAATTAAACTTAAAAATAAAGCAATTCGCTTTAAAAAACGAATAAAAAAAATATAGATAAAAAAATGAAAGAAATAATCTAGCAAAAAAAAAAAAAGGATTCCTAAACATGCGAGTGCGCGACCTGTAACTGATTCTACTGACCCCCCTTGTTAATAACACAGCTTAATTGCTTTTCAAAAACAGATTGAATATTTATAATTCATTCACCATCCTGATTTCAAAATTCTTACACATATTTGAGAGCTATTCAAGTTCTCATCGCTTATTCTATTATTCCTCTCGCGCTCCATTTCGTTTCATTGTTAGTTTTGTCAATACAACCTGTCCATATAAACAGCCTTTCGCTGGAAACTTACTCCCCCCCCCCCCGCGCTAAAATGCTCTCGTGACCCCCAAAATGTTGTTCCCCTCTATTTCAGAAGATCGCGCCATCGAGGAGGGGACGAAGGACCCTTGTGCCATCCGTGTGGCGAAGCCACCGCGTTGGCGATGTATCGCTACAACAGTGGGTAAAACTCTTTTCACTAAAATTGATTCGCCAAATGATCTCCTAAATAAAGATATAACTGACGAGTATCTTCATCTCATTAGAAATTCATCTTAAAAATTAACAGATTCATAACTCTGTTAGCTCGAATTAACGAACGCTAATGACTGAAAGGTCTCCGATTTTTGATAGTGAGATCAGGGTCACTTTTTTCTTTCTGTATTACATTAACAATGTCCATCAAGTACTTTTCCTCTTTTTCTAATCCTTTTTTAAAGCTTTGATATCTTCCACTGAGTTCTTGCAACGTTAATAAGTTAACTTTTAACAAACAAGTTGCACTTTATCAGTGATTCATTAAGTATACCTCTTCTACACTCCGACTGTTTTATAGGTTTAAAACTGTTTAGTGAGACGGTAGACTGCTATTGGAGGAAAAGACAAGATAAGAATATAAATGAAAAACTTTATGGCTCGCAATCATCAATGCCAAAACTGAGTCTAACTTCAAACTTTGATTCAAAAGGTGAAACCTGTTTAACATCAGAAAGAAATTGCATCCGTATAAATGTGTTGAGAATATGCAAACAACGAGGCTGGGTGGATGAAAAATGCAGAATGACACCCGAAGTGCAGCTACCTCCTTGTGGTGCGTTCTGGGCTGTTAATGTAACAAAATATAATTGCATTTACAACTAAAAGCTACATTTTCCCCATTTATTGCAAAAAATAGTATCTGGATTACAAAAGAATTGTTGCTATGTGCAAAAAATGGTAAAAAAAAAGTCAATTTTCGGTTAATTTCACGGAAATTTACGGTTTATGTACGAACTTAATACTGAATAGAATGTAAATAATTTTGAAGATGCATAAAAAGAGAGTTAAAAGGAAGCATTTTAGTGGTATTAGAACAAAAATGGTGATTATTTATATTTTCCAAAAAAATTTAGAAAATTGACATTTTTTTCGTATTTTTAGAGAAATTCAAGCCCTGGTAGGACCCTAAAAGAGTTGTCCAAACTTGATAATATTTTACATGTCTATTATACTTACGCATGTACAGAGTTTGCCGGGTATTATAGAATAAAATTCCAAAGTTTTTGTTTTTCGCTCCACCCTAATGTGCATTCAATAGTTCTCTCAGGATTTCACGTTTTTGGAGTTAATTTCAATTAAAAAGCTAAAAATTTAGACAAAATTATGTACTAGTTACGGATTCCAGGCTGTTGTGCCGTGGTCTGGATGGCTTTAATCCATACGTTTCGATCGCAACTGCGGCGATCATCTTCAGTGGGTGTCGTTGATTTATTTGGCGACTGATGCAAAATTTCGAACTGCTGCAAGATTTTAAATTGAAAACGCAGCGCCCTCTACCTTCCGGCTCGGGATTGACAGATAACTGGATGCCAAAGCTTGTTAACTTTTATTTCTTCTTCCTTCTTGTTAAAATTATTTGGGTGTTTGAAAATTTCAATGGCCTCTCTATGCAATCTGGGGAAAAAATTTGAAGTCCGTGAAATTATTTTGGCCTCTTTGAATTTTATATCATGTATTTCATTACTGAAAGTGTGCTTCGCGATCGCCGACTTTTCAGTCTGACCCAGCTGGCAATTTCTCTGATGCTCTTTGATTCTTGTATTAACACTCCGTTTTGTCGTCCCGATATAAACTCAGCCACAGGAACAGGGGATCTTATAAACTCACTGAAGATGATCGCCGCAGTTGCGATCGAAACGTATGGATTAAAGCCATCCAGACCACGGCACAACAGCCCGGAATCCGTAACTAGTATTTACTCCGGCCGTGAAAGCCTTCATTCTTACAAAATTATGTTTTTTTTAGTCTTTTTCTCTTTCTCTATACAAATTTCAATACATCATTACTATATACTTTACGTTTTAGCAGATCTGACCTACTTGATGGACACATTTTGCTATGAGAAAAAAGCATTAAAAAGAGTTACAAAAAAAATTTATTTTCTTGAAAACGAGACGAGACACCACGATTTTTTTTTTTTTTTTTTTACGTTATTCTACACATCTGTATTTTTCATAATTCATAAAAGTTATTTTTTTCTAGGGTTGCTGTTTTGAGTTAATTGCGATCAAAAAACCCCAAATTTTGAAAAATTGATAAATATCTAAGCCTTTTTCTCTTAAAAGCGATGAGATATTAAACATTTTTTGTACCACATATTCTTTTCATAGTATAAATTTTCAGTAAATGTTAAAAAAATTTCGGGGGGTTGCTTTTAGGGGGAAATAACGCAGTTCAAAGTCGAGCGAAAATGGACTAAAAACCGTACTTTGCGGCCCCTTAACTAAAGAAAGCAACACACCCCAACCCAAATAACTATGGGGTCCTCATAACTACACACTGTACAATCAATAAATGTAAACATAACCATGGGGTGGCTTTTCTGTAAAAAAACCACAGCAAAATTACTGAAATGCGTCTTTCAGCCGTTTACCAAAAAAGCGCTGCATAACATCAAACTTTGAGAATTTTTACCGAGCGAACAAAATTTTTTGGGGGGCTACAAATTTCAGAATGTTCACTTCTCATGACCTACTTTGACATATAAAAAAAATGAGGAAAATCAAAAATGGTCGCTGCCACACCTTGTCTGAATTTCAAAATATCTTGCTCTTAATAAGCATGAAGACAATTTCGCTTAGAGTTGCAATATTGTAGGTTTTTCTTTTTATCACTAGAATTTTCTTGAATGGATTATTTGTTTCTGAATGAATAGAACACTCCCTATTTTACTAGAATATTATAGAAATATCCTTCCAAGTATAAATAGCTGTCCGACTGCCTTGAACACAGTTTTTCTCAGATTTGATTTCTGAGAGGCTCTTTTTATTCGCTTGGGCGAATGTTTGTTTTGCTTTTGTAATTTCTTAATTACTGTTCACGTTAGATACGTGGTGCTGAGTAGCTGTTGAGAGTACAGTGTACTGTTTTGCTACCTAATTGCTGGATGTTTAGCAATTGTTTCTGCTCCCATTGTAAATAAGTGTACATACTTGTAAATAAATTTATAGTTCCTTCCTCCAAATTGGAATGATCATTAAAGAAAGTTGAAGGTGCCACGGACTCGTTACAATATATATATATATATATATATATATATACACTGCGATGCAAAAGTTTAGACAAAATGCAAATATGTGAATAAAAAGAAAACTATTCAACGAAACGCTTTCAAATTTCTACTGCTAGTACACAATATGGTCCCAAATACGTGTCTGGAGTTCTTATAACTATAACTGGAATCAAATTTTGGATATTACAAAAGATATTTTTTTACATTGTTGCAAAAGTTTAGACAATAGGCAGATTTTATGCAAATATCCCTTGAAATGTGATTGGTGGAGGAAATGCGAGACTGTATTATTCATTTGTAAAGTACAGAGATTACTGAATAAATAATCAAAATCTCAAAAGCTCTTTAGTTCTCGTGTAAAGAAGATGAGAATGTTTGGAAGCCGAAATTTGAAAATGAACCTACTTTATTAATTTTTTGTCTCTTAAATCGGCTCTAGTATGGTAGTACATTGTTTTTTACTTTGTGGAGAGCAAATTCAGACATGCGTATCGATCAAAAAGTCCAAGAAAAATTATATTTCTTAAGGATGAAGGAATTGAAAAAACGGCTCAGACTGACGATTCGCCCCTTAATCCTACAAAACTTCAACTTGGGTCAAAAACAGCAAGTGGGTGCATAAGTAGATGAACAACTGAATCAGAATGCATAAAAAAAACAAAGAATTGTGCTTGAGCCTTTTCAGACAGAGTGTCCCAAATAAGCCAGATTATATTGGTAAAAGCAACACAGCATATGACCATTGGATATTTCTCAAGTCCCGCGAAAAGAATTATAATCCATCTAGGCCATCCCAATTTTAATAATTTTTATCAAAGAAAGTACCATTCATTTTTTAGTCACGATGATACATATGCTAATTTTCACATTAAAATCTGGCTTATTTGGGACACTCTGTCCGAAAAGGCTCAGGCACAATTCTTTGTTGTTTTTTTTTTATGCATTCTGTCTCAGTTGTTCATCTACTTATGCTGTCACGTGCTGTTTTTGACCCAAATTAAAGTTTTGTAGGATTAAGGGGCGAATTGTCAGTCTGAACCGTTTTTTCAATTCCTTCATTCTTAAGAAATATAATTTTTCTTGAACTTTTTAATCAATACGCATGTCTGAATTTGCTCTCCACAAAGTAAAAACCAATGTACTACCATACTAGAGCCGATTTAAAAGACAAAAAATTAATAAAGTAGGTTCATTTTCAAATTTCGGCTTCCAAACATTCTCATCTTCTTTACACGAGAACTAAAGAGCTTTTGAGATTTTAATTATTTATTCAGCAATCTCTGCACTTTATAAATGAATAATACAGTCCCGCATTTCCTCCACCAATCACATTTCAAGGGATATTTGCATAAAATCTGACTATTGTCTAAACTTTTGCAACAATGTAAAAAAATATCTTTTGTAATATCCAAAATTTGATTCCAGTTATAGTTATAAGAACTCCAGACACGTATTTGGGACCATATTGTGTACCTGCAGTAGAAATTTGAAAGCATTTCGTTGAATAGTTTTCTTTTTATTTACATATTTGCATTTTGTCTAAACTTTTGCATCGCAGTGTATATATATATATATATATATATACACACACACCCACACAAGAATTGCTCGTTTAAAGATCTGAGATATTGAACATGGTAGAAAAAAAGAGAACTTTTAAACTAATAAATTGACATAAATAAAGGAATGCTTTTGAATCCTGCATTATTGGAAAAGTTTAAAATTTCCTACATAAACCTAAATATATGTTTGCTTAAGTTCAGCCCCGAACCTATGATAGTTTGCTAAATTTAATTACCAACAGAATTAAAAATTGTTATAAAAAATGAATGCCTTGATGTTGCATAATTTCGTTACAATGGCTAATAATACTCGTTGAACATTTTTTGATACAATGAACGCAAGTTACTGACTCGGGCTCTGAACCATGGCTCAGACAGAATAGTAGCGGCCCGTTGCGAAGGTCTAAGATCTAGCGGATTATTTTAAGACGTCTGGCTCTTTGATATATTTTCCCCTATGCTCTTCTGAGCAGCATGAGGGGTTTCCGGCGGCAGAGAGTGGTTGCGTGTTTTACTGCGCATCATTTTTTTGCTGGTAAAAATTGTGATTTTTAAACACTTTGGGGCAATGAGAAGCTTAATTTTGTTGTAGGTATGTGATGTAGCATGTCAGTGGAAAGCTCTATTTCTTGCTTTCACAATGGTTTTTAATTTTTATTCTACTATAATTTGGAAAGAAGTTGCATGTAAAAACTTTTGAGTTTTTTTCATTCATTAACAGCTTTGTATTTTGCGCAATTTTGGAAATAGAAATCTAAAACTAGCTAAGCAGGATTACTTATCTTGTCGTATGCGTCCTTCACACCAATTTTTATTAAAATTGGAAAAGGGGTGAAGTCAAAACCTTTTTTTTTTTTTTTTTTTTCAGGTTTGATTTGACCCGAAGTTGCCCAAAACTGACTTAAAAATCACTATTTTTACCAGCAAAAATGCGATGCGCAGTAAAAAAAACACGACCTCCTAGGCCGCCAGACACCCCGCATGCTGACATAAGCATAGGGGAAAATATATTAACGAGCCAGACTTCTTAAAATAGTTGTTTTTTCGACGACAAAAATGTAATGACTTTGCTTGTACTTATTTTTTCTTCTTATTATTATTTTTTAGGTGTTTTGACTCTTACTTCTTTTTATTTCATTTCAGTATAATCAGGACTGCGAATGTTATTGGACTTCAATAAGTCTGCCTACAAGGAGCGTTGACCTTCCCTACCTCAACGCACGTCTTTGTTTCTGCTTTTATCTGAAGAACCACGTCCAAAAGAACATTCGTGATCTCGCCAGCAAATGTCTCCAACTTCGCATGCATTCAAATTAATTCAGTAGTAGTTCTCGCTTTGGTCTGAACTACTTTGGCCTATCTATGCATCTGAAAACAGTCGACGCTCGTTGTGACTACCCCTGTTGCCTAAACAAAATGGGTTGCTATAACGAGAAGTCACTTTAATGAAAACGGAGAAAGTATAGCGAATTATTTAGTCATATTTTAAAATACTAGAATGAAATATATAAATTATACATAATTTTAAAAGAGAATTAACCAGTTAACAAAATAACAGATAATTGCAGTGTTGTGCTGTGGCTATTATTGTTATTGTCTGTATTAATTACCAGCGGGCTGTGTAATAGTAAATGGGACTTCATGCGCCGGTCGCTATAATGGAAAGGTCGTAGTAATAGGAGGTTGTTCTAAAGAGTGTTGACTGTGTATCATCGCTGAATAAATTCTCGAACAAGGGAGTGGTTAACAGATTTGAAAGAACACAGTAGCAAGTCGAGTAACAGAAAATCTTTTTACAAATGTCATTTTATTTTGTGCCCCACTTATCCACCGACTGAAAAAGTAGGCGGAAGAAACGAATGCCCGAAGTATTCTTTCCATTCTGACAGTAAAAGTTACTCCTCCTTCCAGCGAAAGATAATCAAATTGAACGAAGGCTTTGCTGATCAGCTGCAAACCATAAACTAAAAGCAGCAAATCAAGAGACGGCAAAAGTTTTCTGACGAGAAACAGCTCATTTGATCTCTAACACATTCGAACCTGTTTTGTGTCGTCGTTAGTACGGTTAGTCCAACACTTGTGTGTTATTGTTTGTAAACTAACACACGCAAGGTACTCTTTGTTTCATTTAAAAATACACGCTATTCCATTAAAGTTGGAAAAGTATCAGCATAAAGAAAAACAGTCCTTGACATCATACCGGTTTCTTGGTTTTCGAAACAGAGGAGAGAACGTTAAAAACAGAGAATGTTGCATAAGTGTTCATATTCGACCAGACACATCTGCCCATGTGAATCTTTTTCCACAAAATGTTAATTTCGGATTAGTTTTACGGCTAGATCTTCATGAAAGTTTGTCTTAAATGCAAGGTACCATAACCAACACTCAGAGAAACTGAATTTAATAAAAAATTAAAACCATTTCTGACTCTAAAATAGCAAAAACATGGCTGTGACATATGTTAATTGTGACATATGTGAAAAGCTTGTTCTGTCTAGAGAAGAGAGAATAATACCAGTTTAAGTTTTTATTGCCTTTTTCCATATAACCAAAAGAGATATCTCTCATTTAAAAAGGAAAACACCATTATCTGTTGTGATTTCCTGACCCTTTGAAACGTTTGAAGACTAAAGAAACTTTTGAGAATCCAGTTTGGTGGAAATGCAGCATCTTTTGAATGAATGAATACTTTCATATACTTTTTGCAATGTCATCACAGTCGGATATCCATCATTGCTCTAAAAAGAATTATTTGTGTGAACATTGCTCTCGGTCATTTTCCTTCGCTTCAGCTTTAAAGACACATCTCAGAATCCACACCGGGGAGAAACCGTATTCCTGCGAACATTGTTCTAAGTCATTCTCCCAAGCTTCAACTTTGAAAACACATCTCAGAATCCACACCGAGGAGAAACCGTACTCCTGTGAACATTGCTCTACGGCATTTTCCCATGTTTCAAATTTAAGGACACATCTCAGAATCCACACCGGGGAGAAACCGTACTGCTGCGAACATTGCTCTACGGCATTTTCCAATGCTTTAAATTTAAGGACACATCTCAGAATCCACACCGGGGAGAAACCGTATTCCTGTGAACATTGCTCTAAGTCATTTTCCAGCGCTTCAGCTTTAAAAACACATATCAGAATCCACACCGGGGAGAAACTGTATTCCTGTGAACATTGCTCTAAGTCATTTTCCATCGCTTCAGCTTTAAAAACACATATCAGAATACACACCGGGGAGAAACCGTACTCTTGCGAACATTGCACTAGGGCATTTTCCGATGCTTCAAATTTAATGACACATCTCAGAATCCACACCGGGGAGAAACCGTACTCCTGCGAACATTGCTCTACGGCATTTTCCAATGCTTTAAATTTAAGGACACATCTCAGAATCCACACCGGGGAGAAACCGTATTCCTGTGAACATTGCTCTAAGTCATTTTCCATCGCTTCAGCTTTAAAAACACATATCAGAATCCACACCGGGGAGAAACCGTACTCTTGCGAACATTGCACTAGGGCATTTTCCGATGCTTCAAGTTTAAAGATACATCTCAGAATACACACCGGGGAGAAACCGTATTCCTGCGAACTTTGCTCTAAGTCTTTTTCCGCAGCTTCAGCTTTAAGAACACATCTCAGAATCCACACCGGGGAGAAACCGTACTCCTGTGAACATTGCTCTAAGTCATTTTCCATCGCTTCAGCTTTAAAAACACATGTCAGAATCCACACCGGGGAGAAACCGTACTCCTGCGATCATTGCTCTAAGTCATTTTCCTTCGCTTCAGCTTTAAAGAAACATATGAGAATCCACACCGGGGAGAAACCAACCGTACTCCGGCGAACATTGCTATAAGTCATTTTCCTTCGCTGCAGCTTTAAAAGCACATCTGAGAATCCATACCGGAGAGAAACTGCATTCCTGTGAGCATTGCTCGAGGGCCTTTTCATTCGCTTCAAGTTTAAAGAACCATTTGAGGATCCATACTGGGGAGACACCATTCTGAGCATGTTTCAAAGGCATTTTCCCGCCTGGTACGCTTTACTTAGACTACTGAAGCCTATATCTTTGCGACAGACAGATTGAAAAATACGTCAATGCATAGTAAAACAGCGTCCCCGTAATAATAAATGGCCACTGCGTTCTGGTTTTTAACACAGAGCAAAAATTCTCCCTTTGTTCATAATACATTGCTATCTATCGAAATTCTTCGAAACAAAGAAACTGTCATGAAAATTAACAATTGGTTGCTTTCTAAATTTAAATTCAAAAATTAACCAATCAAAATATTTAATTCGACTATTATCTGGATCCATCGCTAATAGCTGCAAGCCGCAAAGTGGCGCTTTGTTTCAAACAAATGCCTCCCGCTTTAAGGCAAATGTAGTAGGCATTTAGTATTAAGGAAGCGTTGAGTGAAACCAGCGGCAAGCAAAAGAGCCCCAGTACATATGAATTTCAAAAATAACAACTTTAAATGGTTGAAATATGTTGCGTAGTTCTTTCAGTCACACACACAGAACATGCAGTTATGAATATTTTCAATGATGGGGGTGGAAATTAGTTGAGTATATCAGTATATCACATTCACTTAAGTTTGATTTCATAAAACATTCAATGTTGCTAAACATGCATCCATGGAAGTTAACAGATGTAAAAGTTTCAAGCAATACAACTCGAGTATAATTTCCCTAAACCTGTGGGAAAACGCTGCATTTCCTCATCTGGGGCCAACCGAGAAAGTGCATTCTGGTCTGTGCTCCCGAAAGCTGCGACTCATTTCCGTGACGTCGCCGATCATTACGTCAAATACTGCAAATGTTCTCATACGACGTAATCGTAATTTTATCTAATATTCATCTAAATAGCATTAAAATCATGTTTTTCATGTAGGGGAGTGCAGGGCAAAGTGAAAAAGTTGAGATAAAATAACTGTTTCAAAATGAAAAAGTTGTTCCGAACATTATTCTCTTAAAGATGGAAAAAATGTATTTTTTAATACAACTTGAGTTGAAACATTATTTTTCATTTTTGGCAGTTATTTTGTGAATTCAAAGTAAAATGTAAAATTTTCACCTAAAAAAACAAAGGCAATGTGTTTAATAAAACATTTTCTATCTGATTGTTAAAAATATTTTTCATCAAATGAATGTATAAATAAACGAATAAGTGAATTAATAAAGCAATAAACGAATAAATATGTGCATAATAATGTATATTTGTATGTTTGCTCCTTTCCAAATCCAGTTTTTGTCGTATTTTCATCAAACTTGGCTCAGAGGTTCCTTGATGCACTAGAATTCACATGGTTTGAAGATTTTAAAAAACTTCAAAAAGCTCAAACTTCAAATTTTTTGTCTCAAGATGACCATTTTCTTTCCATTTTGAACATGTAAAGTAATAGAGATTAGGCTTTAAAAGCATACACATTGATAAAATTTAACACATTTAAATAGGAGTATTTTCCAACAAAGATTACGATTGCAATGAATAATCAAGTTAAGGCTCACCTATTTCATTTTTGCATGAAATAAGTTAAACCTAATGCAATACCGGGCAGCGGCAGGTAATAAACAAGTTAGTTAAGAAATTAATGTATGCGAAAAATGTAAATGAGTGAATAAGAAAAAAAGCGCATGAATATGTAGAGTGGAATTAATGAGTAAAGGAATTTAAATTAATTAATACATGAAGAAATACGTAAGTTATTTAAAAAAGGAATGAAAGTAAATTCTTCACTTGCCCCATCCACTTGAGAAATTTGCTCTAAATATTTTAAATCAAAATATGCCTAAAATAAACTAAGCAAGTTTTCTGCATTGGACATTAGTAGACTTCATTTCGTACTTATATAATAAATACAAGAATTTTTATTACTTTTTTCATAACAAAAAATATTTTGATAAACCACGAAATATTATAATCTGCGCATCAAATTTAGGAAATGACAAAAACACAGGGACGTCATTTCGAATTTTTTCAGGGGGGGGGGGCAAAGGGTGCATACACAATGTAAAATTTACCAAAAAGTGGCAAAAACCACGCCCACTTATATGCCAATGCATTGATTTCCCAAAGTCAGGGGGGGGCAAATGACCCCCCTGCCCCCCCCCCCTAAATGACGGTCCGCAAAAAAATATTTTTCATTGGTCTTTAGAACTCTCTACTTTTTTCGACAGGAATGTTTGGGAACTTAGTAGAAATATTTGCTTGGCGGGTGGTACTGCAAACTGTAAAAATATTTTACTGTTTCAGTTCGCCACACATTCCCCAACCTACGAGAACAAAAAATGCGTCAAACTTATTGGCAGTTGCGCTTTTTACAAAATTAGTTGTTTGGGTTTCCCACGTCCTGCAAATTGTTTTGTAATAGTAAATGCGATATTTAAAAGGGGAATGATTATTCAAAGTACTCATTTCAATACTTAACCCAGTGGTCTCCAAACTTATTATACCTGATCCCCCATCTTTTTGCAAGGAAATTCTTAATGCCAACGGTGATATCTACACCTCCAACTCGGTTACTTTCGTATTCCATGCTGATGAGTGCATAATAAGCACGAAACTGCAGTCCATGGATCGAAATGACCGAGTTGGCGGTGTATTACAAAACTACAAGTTTGTTGCATATTTAGTGCTGCTTTTTAAATTAATTTCACTGTAAAAGCTATCATTCAACTTTTCAAGAATGTATTTTGTTTTAGATTGATTTTCCTAAAACACATTTCAAGAATGGTTTTAAAAGGTGACACAAATTTTAAAGGTGACTAAAAGTAACCAAAATTTCAAAAGGTGAGAAAGGCGACTCCTGGGCCTGCGCATTTGTTTAATTATTTTTTCATTAGATAATGGGTTGACGTGCACGGAATTGTTTCTAGAGTGTTTTTTTCTAAATATGCTCAACGCATGTACATTTGAAGAAAAAAAAAATACGACAATCTAATTGTTGTTGCTTCACAAAGGCTGAAGTGGCCGTGGCGGGTGAAAAAATGAGGACTAGCGCTGCGTGATGGCACTTACATTAAACTAGACATTTTGCCCAGTCTGTGGATCCATAACCTGAACAAAAAAGATTAAAATCTGAATAGTTATTTATTTATTCATTGTTACTATTTTATTTATTTTTTATTTTTTGAAACAACTAAATTATTTTCTGTGCTTTCGAACTTTTAAATAACCAAGATATATTTATTTCAATATATTTTTATTTCAAACACATTATTGACAGATGTTTCCTTTTACATACACTGTTAAAAAAATTTCCTGAAAATAACGAAAAAATATACGGCAGCTGAGTTGCCGGAGTGTTTCCGTTTCGTTAATTATATTTCCGTTAGGCATTTTTTCGTTTCGTAATTCTCCGTTCTTCATTTTTTCGGTTTTTATTATCCCCGCTTATACGTTATAGGCTTATACCTATACGCTTTGACATATATGTATACATGCAAGATGGAAAATTATTTAAATTTTGCAAATTAACAAGCGCTTTTATAGCAGCTTAATATCAATAGCAAATTATCTATGGAAGTTCAATAAATTAGTCCTTTAAGTGTCGCAAAATGCGTAGATTGTGTAGAACAACAAATGCACAAATTGAAATTTTAAGAAACATTTGAAAATTTGCGAAA
Source organism: Uloborus plumipes (assembly GCA_038373865.1). Lineage (NCBI taxonomy): Eukaryota > Metazoa > Arthropoda > Arachnida > Araneae > Uloboridae > Uloborus > Uloborus plumipes. The sequence continues at coordinate 32,043 of JAXGGA010009495.1, forward strand.
CAATATAAACATATAAAAAGAACAAACATGGGTAATGTGATGCCTTATCTTTTGGGTGCGTCCACTCTCCCACGGAATGGCGTGGCTACGGACCGGTGGGCGGAGCATCTCAGTTTCTCTTTCTAGTGCGCATCTCTAGTGCGCACGAACGAATGTTCACGATTAGAGTCGAAGAAAACTATTACAGTATGCCAAACTGGCGATAAAGTTCATTTTCTGCAAAAGATAAAAACTTTGAAAAGAACCAATCAGGGGGTTTGGCGGAAAATAATGTTTCCAAGTCAGGTAAAGTTATGACTATTTCCTGACATTGATGTCAAAATGTTTTGAGTTTGTGTCGCTAGGTCTGAACTCGCATAACCGTAACTTTTTGTAAATTTTTGTTTACATCTTGTCTTTCTGAAATAGTGTGGTTATAGTGTCAGGTGGGGGAAAGTGGGGCTAAAATCAAGCTTTTTTTCGATTAGGCCCTAAAATCTGACTATTAAATTAATTTTAATGAAAATTTTGATGCAATTTATATACATTGGACTCATATAGATTAAGTATGAAGCAGATTTATTCAATTTTGAAGGTTTATTTTCTCTCAGTGATACATTTAAAAGATCGTGTTTTGATAGACCCACTTTCCCCCATGGTGGGGGAAAGTGGGGCTAGTTTAGAAATACGTGTATATTAGCACAAAAAATGTAAATATTGTTTTTTAAGTAAGAATACAGTGGAATAAATGCACCTTAACTACATTTAAATGCAGAAACGTATATATTTATACATTTTTAATTCTGGTATTTAATTAAAGAAATAATGTCAACAGAAATCGAGCATTGATTATCGATCAGATGGGAAAACACTGGTTTAAAAAACATTGAAAAAACATTGTTATAAAACATTGTAATGAGAAACTTTTGTTTAGTCATTCAATGAAATTACGAAAATACAGAGAATAGTGTTAAAAAATAAAGCTTTAAACCTTTACAGACGTTGACTTTAGAGACCGAATGAATCAGCTTCATATAGCACTTAGCTAAGCCTAATCATAGACCCACTTTACCCCACCTCAGAAAAAAACTTATAAAAAAACGAATTTTCAAATTTTTTCTTACTTTTATATGGCGATAAGTTCTATGAATAATCCACTTTAACTCTGTACAAAAAATTATCGATTACGCTTCTTAATAACAGTGTTTTAAAGAAGTTTATTAGCAGCTTAAAATTACATTTCGTATGGAACGAACATTAACTAATATTTTTTTCATTATTTAAATTGCTGCCAGATTTTAAAACTAAAACAAAATTATTTGCTGTAATCTCAATTCGCGTCTCAAAAAAAAGAATTAACCAATTATCTTAATTAGAATCGAATAAATTGGTGTTTTTCGAAATAGCCCCACTTTACCCCATGGACCCACTTTCCCCCATGGACCCACTTTCCCCCACCTGACCCTATTAAAGCAGTGAATAACCGCCCCTAAGCAAGGGCTAAGGCAGGAACATGCAATACACCGCCAACTCGGTTATTTCAATCCGTGGACTGCAGTTTCGTACTTGTAACTTTAATGAGCAATGCTTGTTTGATTTTGTGCATGAAAACAACTTCAAAATCAAAGCTTTACTACATGAAATCAATTTAATAGATGATTTTGAAACTCAATCATAGAAAGAAATTATTTTTTTTTGCATTTATGTTGGAAATTAATTAAAATGTCTATGAATCAAAGATGAAGAGAAATTGCACTTCAAGGCCATACCCAAGGGGTGGGTTTTGGGGGTTAAACCCCTCCCATTGGAAAAATAATAATGAGTCAAATGAAGAAAATACATGGTTGACGTAAATTAGCTTGAAAATTAAATTTTGTGTGAAACGCTTTATTTCTTCAAGACATTTTCAAAGTTAATGTTCCAGACGGTTGTAATTCGGAAGAGGGGGGGGGGGGAGGAGGTTTCTTGACCGTTTTAACTCTATAATTTTGCCCAAACAGATGGTTGAAAAAACTTATAAAGAAGTATACGATAGTTTTTTTTCAAGCGGGCAGTTTTTTTCCTCTAAAAAGACCTTTTCCTTGTCAAAGAATCAACCAAAAGCCTGCAACTGTTCCAATGAATGAGTGACCCATTTTAAACGCAAATTATAACAAAAAGGTTTGAAATGAAAATGCGCTGTTTTCAACAATTTTAATTTGAAAACCAATGTATTTTGAAAAATACACTGTGCGTTCAAATAGTTCCCGAAACAGTCCAATCCCAAACCGTGTTGCTCTTATTTAGTTGCAACTATGCAATATGCTTTAGGGTGGGCCGAAAAAACACTTTTTTTTTATTTCGAATTTGTAATAGCGCGGAAAAGTTGCGAATTATGAAGACAAAAAGAAGGAAAAAAAAATTATCGAAATCGGTTGATATCTTCCGATCGCGCATAAGGCCTAAAGTTTGACAAAAATTGAAAAAACTTCATTTTCGCGATTTTTTTTTTAAATTTTTGAATTGGATGTTTTCGAAATGTAATAGTGCGGAAAAATAGCTAATTGTAAAGACAAAACGAAGGAAAAAAATTATCGAAATCCATTGATATCTTCCGATCGCGCATAGGGCCTAAAATTTGACAAAATATGAAAAAAACTTCATTTTTGCGATTTTTTTTTTTTGAAAAAATTTTGAATGAAATGTTTTCATAATTTTTTCGCGCGAAAAAATTTATAATTATGAAGACAAAAAGAGGGATAAAAAGGAGGAAAAAAATTATTGAAATCTATTATTATCTTCCGGTCGTGCCTAGGGCCTAAACTTTGACAAAATATGAAAAAACATCAATTTTTCGATTTTTTGTTTAATTTTTTGAATTAGATGTTTTCGTCATGCAATAGTTTGTAACGTTTACTAATATAGCCTTAAAACATTGTGCTTTGATTTTGTTTTGGTCATTCAATATCTTCCGGTCGCGCATTAACCCCAAAATTACCCAAAATAATAATTAAGAAAAAGTTACATTTTTACGCGTTTTCGGTTTTTGATGAATAATTTTTTGTGAAACAACCGTATTATTTTTAAAGACAGACTGACAATAATATATAAAAACAAACTACCACAGGTTCAGTCGATATTATTCAGTTGCGAAAAGCTTTGGAAACTCTCATGCGTAGACTTCGGGCAGCAATCCAGGCAACGTCACTCGCCTGGCTACGGCTCTCTTCCACTCCATCGCCGCCTTCCTAGGACCACGTCAGCTGTCTGCCTATATTGTTTTTTCAGTCTGCGTTTCTATGTAGTAATCGCAGTGTACTATTATTTTGTTCAATCTAGCTTTTTTCATTTTGAAATTTTTGTAGTCTTCTGCAATGATGTAGGTTTTTGCTCTGTGTGAACTCGGTGATTTAACGAAAAAGTTATACAATTGCCGAGCCAAATAACAAGACAAATACTCTAATAACAAGACAAATATTTGGCTGCCCCACTTTCGGTACTCCAAAAGAACTGCCATCAAACAAGCCGTCCACTGGCAAGGACATCATTAGGTGCCGTACTCAAGGAAGGTAAAATTTGGCACTAGAAATTAATAATGGTGTATTCGCCAGTAGGCAGTTAGGTTGATGGCAATTCTTTGGAGTTCCAAAAGTGGGGCAGCCAAATATTTGTCTCGTTATTAGAGTATTTGTCTTGTTATTACATAACTTTTTGTTAAATCACAGAGTCCACACACAGCAGGAAACTACATCATTACAGAAGACTACAAGAATTTCAAAATGAAAACAGCTAGATTGAACTAAATAATAGTACACTGTGATTACTACATAGAAGCGCAGAGTGAAAAAACAGTATAGGCAGACAGCTGACATGGTCCTAGGAAGGCGGCGATGGAGTGGAAGAGAGCCGTAGCCAGGCGAGCGACGTTGCCTGGATTGCTGCCCGACGTCTGCGCATGAGAGTTTCTAAGGCTTTTCGCAACTGGATAGCATCGACTGAACCTGTGGTAGTTTACTTTTCTATATTATTGTCAGTCTGTCTCAAAAAATACTACGGTTGTTTCACAAAAAATTATTCATCAAAAAACAAAAACGCGTAAAAATATAACTTTTTTAATTATTATTTTGAGTAATTTTGGGGTTAATGCGCAACCGGAAGATATTAACTGACCAAAACAAAATCAATTTAAGGCTATATTAGTAAACGTTACAAACTATTGCATTACGAAAACATCTAATTCAAAAAATTAAACAAAAAATCGCAAAAATGATGTTTTTTCATATTTTGTTAAAGTTTAGGCCCTAGGCACGACCGGAAGATATTAATAGATTTCGATAATTTTTTTCCTCCTTTTTTTCCTTTTTTTTTGTCTTCATAATTATAAATTTTTCCGCGCGAAAAAATTATGAAAACATTTCATTCAAAATTTTTTCAAAAAAAAATCGCAAAAATGAAGTTTTTTTCATATTTTGTCAAATTTTAGGCCCTATGCGCGATCGGAAGATATCAATGGATTTCGATAATTTTTTTTCCTTCGTTTTGTCTTTACAATTAGCTATTTTTCCGCACTATTACATTTCGAAAACATCCAATTCAAAAATTAAAAAAAAAAAATCGCGAAAATGAAGTTTTGTTAGAGAAAGAGGTGGGTGGTTCTGGATTTTTACCCTGGAAGTTTTTTTTAAATTGAAGTTTTCAAAAAGTAATTGTAAGTTTTTTTTTTTTTGGCTATCTAAGCTAGATGAGCAGGGAGGGGTGAGGAATTTAGAGCTCTTCCTCGAACAATTTTGAAATGGACATCAATAAAACGTAATTTTAGGCTATTTTAGATAGTTACGCTGTGAAAGTGAGGATCCACCTCCAAAAACCTTTTTGAAATTTAAGTGCTACTGGCAAATTTTGTGCTATCTTTGCTGACATTAGGAGAAGAATTGGGCTCGGAAGATTTTCCCAGAAGATAAATTTTAAAGCTATCCTTAACGATCTATGAGAAAAAGGTTTCCTACCGCTCTCGCCTAAAATATGTCTTCTCAAGCAAATTTCAAAGCATGCCCACTGCCCCCTACCGTCCAAAATTAGTCCACCGTCCCCCTGCTGCCCAAAATATGTTCACCGCCCCTTAGCATCGTCCCACCGCCCACCAGGGGGCGGTATCGCCCCCATTGAGAACCACTGATCTAAATCAAATACCTGGTGGCGCAAAACTTTAAAGAGTTTTATCTCAATTTGAGCTCGACTGCAGATACCACTTTTGCGCTTAGCACGGCAGAACAGACTGAATGAATATTTATAAAATTAAAAAGACTTTAAATTAATTTTACATTCTAAAGTTTTTAAAGCATATTACAAATTTATCAGCGCGACTAAAATTTTTGGAAATAATTTCTCAGTCTCTATTATAATATTGTTTCTCATTACATAAATTTTAATATTCAGTCCCTGAAAACATTTTGTAGTCTTAGTTGAAAGTAGAATATTTATCCTTAAGCAATGTTTTTTATTGTGCTTTGAAACATGCAAATATTATTTTGTAGAATAAATTGTATTATTTTATTTGTACATTGTTCACTGCATCAATAATTTTCGGGAGTGAGTTTTGTAAATATGTTTTAGAGTATCAGTAATGTAATCGCTAGAAGAGATTTGCAACTAATGAACCAATTAGGTTCATTATTTTCGAATTTGATGGAGCTTTAAATACAACTGAAGGGCTTAAACAAATTTCTTAAATTTGTTTGCGTTGATTGGGCACTTTCTGAGGGTACTTACAACTCTGATATTACTCTTTAAAGTTTTGCTCCACCATGTATTTGATCCAGATGATACTGTTTTGGAAACTTTTAAAAAAATTTTCCCTGTTCTCAAATGACCATAAAACTTTGTATTGCAGCTTTCCAAATCTTACTTTCATTTGAGCAAGCTTTATTGTAACTTTGCAATCTATAAATGCATATAAAAGAAAGTTGATCGAATAAAAATGGCAATGAAAAAAAAATCAAACCTGAAAAATTGGCAAATTCTAATCCACTAAGAAGCTGTGAACCGAAAAGCTATAACAGGGGAATTGATTGACTATGACACCAAATCTCCCTGTCACAGCCATCCAGTTTGTACACAATGCAGAAAACACAGCAGTACATCTTCAATTCTTCTTTCACGACGGCTTCAAACCAAGGACAGCAATTACTGGTAGCTCATAACTCTGCAAGAGACACAAGGAGAAAAAGAAAATGTAGCCATAGGTTAAAAGAGCTTTAAATTTTTTGCTTTTCATTTATTAGCTCTGGTATAACTCTTTAAGAGACATGAGGATAGTAATAGGTGATTTGCTTAAAAAGAAAACAAAATTACATACAGTTCATAAGTAAAGAAGCAAAAGTTTTTTGCACATGGACATTTGGACACCCTGAGGTATTTTTTTTTTTTTTTTTTGCACATGGAGAAGTAACTGACTATAGTTGTAGCAAAACCTAAGCTGGTATTGTCACGCACAATGCTGTGATTCTGATCAGCATAACCTTCACAACACGGACAGGTTATTTTTTAGCCCAACTATAGCTAGTAAGAAGGGAAGAATGTTTAAATAACTAAAAATGATTGACGAATCATTTCATACTTTTTTTTTACATGCTATATGGTACCTTTTCGATTTTCATACCTATTTTCTTCTCTCATGTTTCTTCCAGTGTATTTTCAAAGAAACTATATGTTACACTTAAGTTAATTCGTTTTTTTAATATTTTAGAATTTAAACCAAACTAAGATCATTTTCATTTGTCTGCAACCTACAAAATAAGAAATAGAAAAAATTAACAAAGCAATAAAATATATATTAAGCTAAAAACTTCTCCAGGACTTTTAGAAAATATACTTTCAAGACATGCACACAACTGTTCAGGGTTCATACTCAAATTTGAAAATAAAAAGTGAGGAGTTTTGCAGGAGCTAATTTCAATTTTTAAAGAGTTTTTTAAAAGTTGAAAGACGCATTTTTTTTAACAACTATTTTTAAAAAATGGATTTCACACGTCTTGTATTATTTATTTTTTCCAACAATATATTGAACACTAATTGTAAGTCAAATGTGAATTTTTCTGCTTCTTGAATATTAGCCGACTCTAAATCCAAAGATAGTAATTAATTCATAACTAGCCAAACTTGAAACTTACTTTTGTGGTTGAATTACCAGTTTTTACCTGAGAGTTGGAAAGTGTTACCTTACTTTCCTTAGGAACTTCAACAGTAGAACCTTCACTATCAGCTCACTTGGCTGTTGCAGATATAAAGAAGTTCCAGAATAACTGGGCCAGCCTCAAGTTGACGTTCTGCCGCTCCACGTGGTCCGCCAACAGTCGCCGCGTCGAGAATGGACGGTAGAAGTATTCACTCTGGTGTAAAATTGCAGAAATTATGACTCTCACATCCTTGTTGCACTTCTCCACCTCCTTCAGCAAGTCCTTGTAGTCTTCCAAGCATTGGTGTTCATCAAGATTGACGTCGTTTGTACCTACATGTAAAACAAGAAAATCACAAGAATTAGGTTCAGAGAACAAACTTTCTTTATCATACGTGTAATGGTTATGCCTGGAAAAGAACGCACATTAATTTCATGACCGGACAATTCAGATGGCATATATTGTGACAAATATTTCACCATAGAATCCCCAGTAATTAGAAGACGCATGACAAGAAACAACAAAATATAAATCAAAACATTCAAGTGATGCGAATCAGGTGTAAACTAAACAAAACAAACCCGTGAGTGGCGATACGTTTTGTCGATACTTTAGCAAGTTTCCAATCACTTTTGGCGAGCTAGAAAGCGATAAATTCACGCAAAATACTTTGCTATTTGAAAGATGCTATAGATCGCAATGCTGCTCAAAGAACTTCAATTACTGATGTATTGCCATTCAAAAGAATTTTGGAAAATAAAATAATGAATTCATAAATAAAATTTAAGTCTCTCCTTTTCTTTCGAGGATACTTTGATACAATAGAAAAAACACTTCATCATTTGGAAATAAGCAAAGTAATTAAAGTTTTAGCAATAATTAACAGGAATAAAGATTTTTTCCCTTTTACTTTACTTTCTTTTAATTTTAAAAAATAGTTGCTTTATTTTCTTATTTTTTTGTTCGTTTTTATCAAACGCGACAGATATAATAATAAGTACGAGGAAATGCAAACGGCAATACGTAGGGTTACCATCTTGGCAACTTTATCGCTTTCAAAAAAAGTAAATAAAAATTCTAAACAAGCCGTTACGGATATAGTTAAGTTGTATCATTAATGGGCTACAGTTAAAGATGAAAGAGTTAAAGAAAAACAAATGTTTATGCATGCAATAACAAGTCTTATCAAATTTTATCCTGTTCATACACTTGTTTCTCACAATTTAAATACTTATTTTTTTAAGACTACACTGTTAAAAGTGATTTGCTTGAAAATGAGACAATTTGGTGACTTATTTTTTCCAAGTTAATTGGTCTTGAATTCAAGTCTCCGAAAAATTCGAGTTTAAGACAGTGCTGTTACTCAAATGTTCCACAAATACGGGAAGGGAAATATTACTTTGTTTGTTTTGAAATCTGATAAATTTGTAGAAAAAGTTAAAGTTTATCATCATAAAACGATTTTCTGTCTCTTCAAAACCATTTATTTCCAAAGATAAAAAGACTATTTATTTCTTAAGCGAGACTACGGCTTCCTAAACACCAGACATTCTTGATAACACTACGCATGCGCGGCGGGAGTGTGAGGGATGACGGGAATTCCCCTTCCTTTCTTCCCGCCCGCTATGCCGAACTGGTAGACGTTAATATGAAAAGTGATAATAATTAATAACGGTAAGTTTTTAATGTTCAGTTTTGTGTACAGTTCTGTTTTATTCTGCTTTTATTTTCATTTGATACTTCATGTCTTTGTAATAAGTATAGCACACGGACAAGTTGGAACTTTCTCGAGGCTTGGCAATCTGTGTATTTACGTGTATGAGAGCTTTTTTTTTTCAGATTCACATTGAGTAGTCACCTTCTACAGGGAAATTCGAAATGACGAGTCTTGTATCATGCGTCTACAAAAATGAATTATATTTCTACGTTTTCAGGAGTTCATCAACATCATTTAAAATTGTATGACAAATGACGGAATGAATTTTTTACAATAATATTGTTAAAATAATCTTGAACAAGGACTGAATTGGTTTAATTTGATGACGGGTCAATATTTTAAAAGAACTTGAGTATTATATCTATAGGACCAATGAAACAAAATTTGTTAAAAAATGCTTAAGCCTGTGTATTATTGGAACAGTCGAAAGTAAAACACATTCGTAGCATTTTGATTCGCTGAAATTTTTTTTTACTAGCGCATTTTTTTCGCGCTTCTATAAAGTGACTTTGTTTAACTTCTGTGTATTGTTATCGCCATGCCAGCTGAATTGAGCAAAAAGACCGTGAATTGCAATTGAGAAAAGGAAGCACGCTTTGGAAATAGCTTATTTTATCCAAGTTTTTATAAACGCCTGTTTACAATATTCATTAAATATTCCTTCTTAGAACCTGTTATCTTTTGCAACTAACAAAAGATTCAGTATTTATTTTTGAATTATCATTATTATTATATTTATTAATTAATTTTTTCCAACGATGGAAATTTTGTTTTCTTTTTGAATTGATTTCCTGGAAAGCAATTTCCTGGATGAAAATTGCTTTCTTTTTGAATTGAAACAATATTCAACCATCTGTTTCATTTTGTTAAAATTGTTTCATACGAGGAAAAAAAAATATATAATGTGGATAAATTTATTGTTCTACTTCTATTAAAGTATTGACTTGAAGGGCTAATAAATAATACTATCCAATGGTATACTGTCACTGTAATATTTGTATAATCAAACATAATTTGAAAAATCAATGGATTTTTTTTTTTAATTTTTTTTCTCTAATTTCTTCCGCCACCATGGATTTTTTTTTTTTTTGAAAAAAGTGGACAAAATAAGAACCCCAGAGGAGGCTCCGTTGTTTTTTAGGGGGTGCCCAGGGGCTGATTTACAACAGGGCATTCGGGGCCCGAGCCCAAGTCCCCCAACAAAAGAAGGCACCAAATTTTTTTACCAAGTATTTTATTATTTATGAAAATTGTTTCAAACAATATAAATACCATGAGTGTGTAAGCAAAAAGGGAGTTTATTTATCTTTTTTTTTTTGAGGAGGGGGGGGGGCACCACATTCGTTAGAACGCTGAGGCACTCAGGTGTGTAAATCGGTCGCTGGGAGTGCCTCTTGCGCTTGATGAATGGATAATGCAGCTTGGTTGATTTAAATTGTTTAAAATAAAATGATTTCTTCTCAAGTGTTTTATTTGAATAGTTTTATAACATAGAATGTTTGCTGCAGTATTTGCGTTTCTTTTGAATGATTTAGATGTTGAAATATTTTTGAGAAGAAAGCTATTTTATTCATATTGTCGGCTCCAAGAAATATTATTCGTTTAAGCGGGGATTTTTAAACATTGCGTCTATGGCATCTGTTCCAGGATTTTTTATTCGTGTAAGCGGGGTATTTGATTATCCGACCCGATTAAGCGGAGACGACAGTATGTGCAAGATTTGCTGGGTTGAGTTTTTCAGAAACAAATACCATTGTTTGACAAGAATAGGAGCTGCTTTATTTAATATCAAAAAGGAATAAGTATTTGTTGGTCAATTCAAACCTTAAGGGTTTAAACCCCCAAACCCTTGCATACGCTACTGTAATAATATGATCAAGCTTATGTGGGAGACATGGGTTTTGCATCCTGTTGGTGTACCTACTTCAGGAAGGAAAGGTTAGAGGGGGAAGGAAACAGAACAGCACAATTTATTGATCTGTTCAATATTAAAACTTAAAAGAAAGAAGAAATTACATTTGTCTTTTTTGAATCTTAAGTTTTTATATTAACACATAATCGCACCTGTTTACTATTTTTTTATTTTGTTCCTACTTAGTTGAATTGTATTTCCCCAACGCAGTCTCTCCTTTGGGACCCCATTCGAAGTAGAGCCCAAGTCCAGTGCTTCATCGGAACAGAGGTACGTATTATCTCGTGTTGGATTTGAAATTATTACTTTTTTTATTTTGTATACATGTAAATATTTTTTTTCAATTTTATTTTAAGAAATGTTTCTCTTGTCTCAACTTATCATGAGCGTCCATATGTTCAATTTAAAGGGAACTAAGAATTTTTTTTAAGGATTTAATTTAAAGGTGCAGAAAGTTTACGCTTGTTTTCTGTTTACAAAGGAAAAAAAAGTTAGATTTGTGAAAACTTTCTTTTAAAAAATTAGACTGACATTTCACCAGTTTAGAGGAATTTATAATTTGTCTTCTTCAGAAGACAAGTATTCGTCAAATTGGCCGAGTAAAGAGCATTTACTGTGTACTCGGTACTACACTAGTGTCCACCAAGTATAGTTACCCTGCCTCTAATACAGGGTGGCAGCAGAACCCGGAAGTCAGATAATTTTATCAATCAGGAAAATGCCAGGGAAAATCAATTTAATAAAGCAAAGAAACAACAGCATGAGAGAAAAAAAAAAAATAACTTGGATTTATGCGTATTTGTTCTGAACAAATTTCTTCCCCGTTTTTTTACGAGACTTGAAGAAAAAAAAAATTTTTGGTCTTTTTCCGGCCCCCGATTAATGGGTAGGACTATTGGGGCTGGCCTAGAGTTCACCATTTCTTTTTTTTAATTTCATTTTATTGAATAGGGTTTACATTTATTAGGCTTTAAATATAAAATAACTAGCAAAAATACCCGGCATTGCCTGGGTCAGTAATAATATTGAGAAACAACCCTCACTTTCCTTTTGTTTTGCTTTTTCCCCATCTGAACTGAAATAACTCAAAACACACCGCTAATCCGAAATTTAAAATTGAGCTGCATTTCTAAAAGAACAAAATTGTGTTCGTTTGGAAACGAAAGTATAACATCTAACTAAGATTCTACAAATCTGAAGGAGTTCTAAAATATGAAACTGAACCTCATTTGTTTCAAAAGATTAATCTGTTAATCAATTTATTTTTTGAACCTATCTAACTTTCTGTATATGACTTTAAGAAGTGAACTGTAAAAAGCATTAAGCTGCATGTAAGCCGTAGCTATCTATGGTGAAAAAATGGTTAAAATCGGTCCAGTAGTTTTGAAAATTACCCTTTACATCCATACATACCCACAGAAGTAGCCATTTATGTATATAGATAATAGTGTTAATTGATGGCTTTAAATATGTGTATTTTTACATGGTATATTTGCAGTATATTCTGTATGTATACAGGCAGATACGTTTGAATTGATATTGTGCACTTAACAGTTTCCCAAAATTTTTGTTGTATTAAATTGCACTCACAACGTACGTTATATGAATCATATCTCTCAGTTTGAGAGCGTTTACTTTAAAGTTCAAATGAATTGCTCTACTTTCTGTTACATTTTGTCTCGTTTGTTTTTCTTGTGATTCAAATTTTTATTAAAATTGCAAGAGTAATGCAGCAACAGATACCATCAAATTTTGCTACATAGTCTTAAATTTTTCTGAAATAGTGGGAAAGAGTTTTCGTACTCTTTAATCGTAATAGTTTCACATTCATGGAGTTGCTTGAAAAAAAAAAGTTTATTCGTTAGTCATATACTGTTAACTTGTCTCATGTTGCCTCCCATGCAGCGCCCTTCAGGGCCCTATCCCGGTTAAACCACGAAGCTGTCGTAGGTACGGGGGACCCTGGAGGTGTGAAATGTGAAATGCCTCCCATGCAAGTTATCAGTAGCAAGCAATTATGCCTCAGCTGGAGATCACTGTGACAGTGACGTACATAGACTTCTTTACCTCTCCTCCACCCACAAGATTTGTAAATTTACCCCAACCTCCCATCAAAGTATGAAAAATATTTTTCCAATGTATCTTATAGTGCCATTTTTATGGAACCCGACGCGTTGCAGGGGTCATGGGGTGCTATGTGCGCTACTGCACTGTGACTTCGTTAATCTTTTTCTTACTCCCCAACTTTAGACTGATAATTCAGAAAACTTGGAGACAGTTTCAAATCCTGTCTTAATGAGTTATCTATAGAGTGGAAACAGTGTAAAGAATGTCTTGGAAAATTATTTTTAGTTTGAATATTACTATAACTTGAATTTCTCATCAGCAGGTCCCAATCTTTTGTCTGTAATTCCATGTTAATTTTCCTCCATATCTTGAAGTTTATTCCTCTAAACACATTTTTTTTTTTTTTTTGAAGTGAATAAACATCTAATAGTTAAAAAGCAGAAATTTTTTTTTTTCTTCTCGTGGAATTATTGCAGAGAAAATATGAAAGCCAATAACACTGTCCATTTTGGTTGTTGGTAAGGCAAAATTCAAAGTATTAAATAGCTAATACTAGGCGTGTGTACACTGAAAAGTTATAACAGAGGAATTGATGGAGTAAAAACACACCAAATCTCTCTGCTACGTAACCATATTCAGTAACAAGAAACCATAATGATTCAGTTCTTTTGGCACGGTGCAGCTTTTGAACTTCGCAGCCCTGGTCATTGATTACCTTCAAAAAAAATAGGCAGTTGCATCAAAAAATATACATTTTCATATACATTTTTTTAATAAAATATGCACCTAATTAAACAGTTTTGCAAGAGAGATCCGCAAACTGCTTAAATGTCTGGATTGCTCCCTGGAAATTACATGCCTGGTAATTTCAGGCTCAATTTAAATTTTTAATAAGAAACTGCAAAATCTGAGACTTTACCGTTCTCGAGTTTCTCATCTTTCATAATTTCTCCAGGAAAAGCTGAAAGTTTTCCATCCCAAGATGATTTCTAAGCTTCGTCCATGTGTCATTTCTTCTTAAAAATAGAAAACTTGACAGATGGGTAATAATGATATACTAATCCTTCCGAGTGTTTCTTCACATTAAAAGCCACCACTTTGAAGGCGCTCCTTAATAACTATCAATTACATTTTGTAAAAACATGCTACTAGGAAATAGTTGTCCCTCAAAAAGCTCACATTGAGGGAGAAAGTTTATTTACTCCATTTGCTTGACAGCAGCTTGTCATTAGTTAAATTACGTATAATACTTATAGTAACGATTATAAATGTTGTCCACTTTGCTGATTGGTAAGGCACTTCAAAATTCTCCATAGGCAGGTGTACACTGAAAAGTTAAAACAGAGGACTTGATGGAGAAAAACACACCAAATCTCTCCGTTATGTAACCATTCGGTATTGTACACGCAGAATAAACCAGAGTTCTTCAGTTCTCCTTTTGGTACAGTGCAGCTTTTAAGCTTGGCAGTCCTGACCGTTGGGTACCTTTAAGAAAATACATAACTGCATTAAATCAACAATGTATCTCTATATAAGTAATAATTCAACATTTTATTAGTAAAGAAGCAAAAATGTCATGCAATAAATAATTCATGTTTGAATACATACATGCCTGATGATTTTAAATAATAAATTTCAGGCTCAATAATTTTAATTTCATTTTGAGGTCCTTCAGTTCTGAATAATCCAGAGTTTACTACAAGCCAAGCAGTCTGTCATCGTCTGAGTACGAATGTTTAATAGACATAACGTCAGACTGCACCTTAAAGTCTCTTTTCCAGGCTAATACTTATCCCAATTTTTGGCTAAGCCTGGTAAATAAAAAGTATCAACCACTTGTTGAAAAGGCAAAGCGCATCTTTCTTCCGTTCGCCACAACCTACCTATACGAATCAGGATTCTCGATCTATGCAGCCACTAAAACTAAACGCAGAAGCTGCCTCAATGCTGAACCAGACATTCGTCTCCAACTGTCAAAAATCAAACCTAACGTATCAAAATTGTGCCGGATGAAACAATCCCACTCCTCCCATTAATTTGTTGTTAATATTTTATTTTTTCTTATTTCTGCTATTACTTGTCTAATACTTATACGTTTTTTTTTTTTTGTGTTCCACATTTTGTTGATAAAGTTAAACATTTTAAACTACTTACTTATTAGTGGCTTTTAAATAATTACCACACTAATTAGGAATAATTAATTAAATTATTTTGATTAACTACAAACTATAAGCATTTGCACACTGCAATGACAGGGGTCCGTTTTGTTAAATGCTCTCTGAAGGGGGTCCGCTAGGTAAAAAGTTTAGGAAGCCCTGCATTAGGTAATATTTATTCCAACTTGTTTTTAAAACATAAGCACTCATGCACAAAAGAAATGTTTATGAACAATAAAATAGAATTTGAACAAAACTGTAAACTGCATGAAGTTACTACATCAATAAAATTTGATTTCCTGTGTTTTTTGTCCAGCACACTTACCATATCTTACCGAAAAAAAGGTTTTGTGAACATCATTTCTTAAGAATCTGCAATCTAATACTCAAACAGAAATTCATTTGAAAAAAAATTCAAGGACTTGTTTTTCATCCAGCACATGCACCTTGCATCTTACCTTCAAATAGTGCTAGGCACCACTCACCTTAAAAGAAGTTTCGTTGAATGGAGAAGATCCAGGCACATTATTTCCTCAGCATCTGCCATCTATGACTCAAGTAAAAATTAATTATATAAAAAAAAACTTCCAGGACTTTTTCGTCCAGCTTATGCACCATGCATCTTACCTTCAAAGAGTGCTAGGCACTACTCACCTTTTAAAAAGTTGTACAAGTTGAATGGAGAAGATCCAGGCACACTTTTTCTTCAGCATCTGCCATCTATGACTCAAGTAAAAATTAATTATAAAAAAAAAAGCACTAGAGAACAAAAAAAACACGTGCTCTTTAAATTGGCAACATATTAATTTTCGTCGTGATTTCTTGGCGAGGTTGCCGGAATTGGAAGCATTTCCAAAATCATTTCCCATGTAATCACATAGGGCCAGAGGACGTGGAAACCGCCAAATGGCAATAGTAAGGGTTACCTTTTTGGCAGTTTATCGCGTTCAATTAAAAAATCATTTTTCAAACTTAAAACTACGGTTACAGTTAAATTTTGCAAATAATGAGTTGCAGTTAAAGAAATGAGGAAAAAAAGTTTTGCACTAATTCATTTTGTTATCGTTCTGTTTATTTTTAAATAGTATCGAAACGTTTTTTATGATTGAAGAAAATCATAATATTGTGGATCAGTACTACCTGTAACTATAGAAAAATTAAATGAATGGAAAAGTTAAATGGTTCCTGCAGGGACGTCATTTGAAGTTTTTCTGGGGAGGGGGGGGGGCAAAGGGTCCAAATACAATGCAATTTGCTCGGAAAACATTAAAAACCACGCCCACTTATGTGTAAATGCACTGATTTCGCAAAGCCAGGGGAGAGCAATTGACGGGCCTGGGTTCCTGTCTAATCCTTCCCACTGGAGTCCCTTTTTCATATAGGACTACCTCATACCACCCACAAGCAAGAACAATGATGTAACCCCTCAAAAAATATAGGAGTAACCCCCTATATCCCTCAAAATACCCCTTCGAAACATAAATCAAGACACAACTTCGTAATAATATGTCATAGTATGCGTCCTAAAACCTCCCTCCCGAATGGGGCACCCCTCATTTTTTAAGATATTGACCAATATAGCCCCCCCCCCACACACACACACACACACACACACAATTTTTTTTCTCTTTCGTCGCTTCTAAGATCTGATTTGCTCTAAACTCCCAATTACTACACAGATCTCTTGCTTTTAACCAATAACCTTCAGTAGAAAAGGGGGACAAACCTCTCCCTTCAAGTTTTAAATTTGACTAAAGCCTCTTTTTTCATTTTGAATTTCAATAATCCATTGTCCACTTCCGTGAGTCTCCTCCCCTTTTTTTAACCCGAACAGCAACATGCGTTCGAACTTTTTTGATAGGTATAAAACCCATTTGACCCATCATTCCGGTTTTTTTTCGAGGGGGGGGGGGACGCAAAATGGTTTCAAACAGCACGAAACACTTCCATACTTCCACATAAATACACAATTTTTTCAAGGTCAGGAGTTCAATTGACCCTCACCTGATAACCCTGATATGACCGTGACCTCTCCCATTGAAAAATTTCTGGATTTGATTCAGACCCGTCATTTTATTAGAGGATCGAGTGGAAAGGGGTCTGGCTTTATTTTCAATAAGTTCTCGTGGTTTCAGTATAATTTATACACTCCTCCTCCCCCTGGAAGAATTCGAAATAACGGGAGAGGCCCCCGATTCCGAGAAAGTTCCCAGCGACTCGCTGGGGAAATTTCTCGGAATCGATCTGATTTACCTATTCTACACCTGATTTACCTATAAGCCTGTGAATCCCAGGCTTAGGGGGCCCAAAAATTACAGAAAAAATTTACCGTTTGCTCTGCCTTTTACCATTGTTAACCGATTTTGTATTATAAATTCTTTGAAACATTTTTATTCAGTTCCTTTGTTTCAGCAAACACTCAAAATGTGGTTCACACAAGATAGATACAACCGGGTTGAGTTCTCCTGAATAGATTAAAGTCCTGCCAAAATCTTGCAACAATGTAATCATAACTCATTTTAGAGAGCTTTTCTCTTATTGCAAGCAACTGTATACTGGTTCAATTGTGCAGTTCAGTAGGGCCCCTCACAGGGCCACCGAGAGCCAAGTCGGGCCCCTAGTCATTTCAGTCAATACGGGTCGCAGGGCACCCCTCCCCCCAAAACTTACAGAATTTATACCATTCCGATTCCGAGCTGGGCCCCTATAGTTTTTGACTTAGGCTGACAGCCCCCTCTCATCGGGCCTGGTTCCTGAGATGAATAGGACTTCTGAGGAACCAGGTTTTGATTTACTTTCGTTTTCGTCCAAAATAAGAGGTTGCTCGTCTGCCCTACTTTGGGAATTTCAACGAAACGAAAACTATAAACTTTAAACAAAGTTGAAAATGATTTTTGATTTGGGAAGAGGGGGGGGGGAGGCTACGATAACGCGGTACTAAATATATATTTATAGGTGTGTAATATAACAAAAACATACATAACAACCCCTGGAAAATTTTGAAATGAACGTGCCAAACGTAAAAGGTGTGTTAATGTTTCAAAAAAACAGCTTTCATTCAAAAAAAAAAATGTATGATTCTTCCTATTTTTCGATTTTTACTTTTAATAATGTGACGTTTTCAATTGTTGTTAAATGCAAGTGTTATTGACATTTATTGAGAAAACAAAAAGTTCTTGGTGAAAGCATATGGTTAAATATAATGTTGTAGCTTTTTATTTTGTTTTAGAGGAAAAGGAAAAACTGCATTTGACAATACAGTACGTAACTATATTCAGAACAACATTTTTAAAAATGCAATTAGGAGATTAATTGAGGCATGTGCCCACATACTTTTCAGTACTTACATTCAACGTGTTCGCGATGTTCTCAATGTGCTAGCTCAAATATTCTCTCATTGTATCTCAATAATGTTAAAATATGAATAGTTGGAAAAATTACTCCTTTGTTAGTTGGAAAACTCCTACAGAGGCTTAAATGGTCAATACACTGAATTTGTTAAAGGATAAAAATCAATTATGTTGTGCTTTTTCTACAACATCAATATTAAAAGGTCAATAAGAAAAACATTGAAACGAAAGACAAAGCTTTTTTTTCTTCTGTTGTCTGAAATTAATTCTTCCGTATAATTAAACTAAATGTTCCTTTTTCTTTTTAATTCCCCTTACCTGAATATTTTATCTAACTTCTACTTTCTTCATATCAAAAAAACACATAGCAGTCTTTAAATTAAAGCCGGCATGCCAAAGAAAACTTTGTTTATATTTTTTTATCAGCACTTTTGCACTGGGAAAAACTTTTTGTTGTCTAGCTAACTGTATGCATGTAACATCATATTCATTCGTGATATCATAACAGTATTAATTTTGTTGTAAAACACATGTGCATAATCTACATACTGTTGAATACTTAATATTTCTTCTCAGTGTAGGCAGTAACAATAATTCTTAGCAATAAATGAAAACAAGAGCACTAAAGTTACCAAAAACAAAATTTGTGAAAAAAAACTAAGTATACATTCAAGCTAATTTTTTTATTTCAGAGGAAAAAAGTGATTGAAAACACTTAGCATTTAAAAAATAGGAT